>LIEC01012416.1:0-25375 GCA_001925005.1 Drosera capensis
ATTTCACTATCGGAAGAGCTTTCATGCAAGAAGGTCATCCCATTGTCTTCGAGAGCCGCAAGCTCAATGACACGGAAAGGCGCTACTCTGTCCACGAGAAGGAAATGACGGCGGTGGTTCATTGTCTCCTCACTTGGAGACACTACTTGTTGGGATCCAAGTTCGTGGTGATGGCGGACAACGTTGCCACGACCGATTTTCAAACCCAAAAGAAGTTGACTCCCAACCAGGCAAGATAGCAAGTTTTCTTATTGGAGTTCGACTTCGAGTTTGCCTATAAGTCGGGGAAGGCGACATTGGCGGCTTTGTCAAAACCATAAAATACCCTCTTGTATTGAATCAAGGAGGGACTCGAGCAAGACCCCACGGCAAAATCGGTGGTGCAACTTACCAAAGATGATAAAAGTCGAAGGTTTTGGCTCTAGAATGGTGTCCTCTACATGAAAGGCAACCGGGTTTATCTTCCAAAATGGGGCAATTTAAGAAAAGAGATCATTCGAGAGTGTCACGACTCTTAATGGGCAGGACACCCAGGAATCCATGGAGGCGAATGTGGAAAAATATATGCGAACATGTCTTTTTTGCCAACAAGACAATGTGGAACAACACTCGCCAGGAGGACTTCTGGAGCCTCTTCCTATTCCGTCTCGACCATGGGAAAGTGTTTCCATGGACTTTATTATGGTGTTACCAAAGTCCGAAGGATGCAGATTAATCATAGTAGTGGTTGATCGTTTTACCAAGTATGTAATATGCATCCCAACTTCAAAGGATTGTAGAGCCGAAGAAGCAGCCCGACTCTTTCTTAAACATGTCGTCAAGTATTGAGGACTACCACAAAATATTATGAGTGATCGAGATCCACGATTCACTGGCAAGTTCTAGACGGAACTATTTAAACTCTTGGGGACAAATCTCAACTTTTCAACAAGTTTTCATCCCCAAACCGAGAGGATAAATGCTTTGTTGGAGCTTTATCTTCGGCACCATGTTAGCGCCAACCAGCAGGGTTGGGCGAAGCTATTGGATGTGGCCCAATTCTCCTATAATTTGCAAAAATCAGAGTCTACATGTAGTAGCCCGTTTGAACTAGCAACGAGAAAATAGCCTACGACTCCCAACACATTGGCAGGAGATTACATAGGAAGCAGCCCCGGCGTCTTCAAGGTTGCTAAAGAATGGCACGAGCAAGCGAACTTGACATGTTCGTAGCTTCATAGAGCAGCCAAGAAGATGAAAAAGTTTGCTGACAAGCATCGAAGGCCTCTGAAATTTCAAGAAGGAGACCAAGTGATGGTGAAGATCATACCACAACAACATAAGGCCTTACGGAAGGTATACAAAGGCCTAGTGAGGAAATACGAAGGACCTTTTCCAATAACGAAAATGGTTGGGAAGGTTTCCTATCGGTTGGACTTGCCGCCAAGACTAAAGATTTATCCGGTCTTCCACGTAAGTAATCTCAAGCCATACCATCGAGATGAGGAAGAACCAAAACGAAGTATATCAAGGCTTTCACCAACGGCAAGGATGACCACTTCCTACGATAAGGAAGTAGAAGAAGTATTGGCTGAGCGAGAAGTCAGACCTGAAGACTTACCCATAAGGAGAAGTACTTACCCATGGGAGAAGCCAGTTGGGAACCTGAAGACTCCTTTTGGCAATTCAAGCAACAGATCGAAGACTTCAAAAACGTCGCGACGAGGACGTCTGCGACATAGGTGGAGAAGAATGTCACGGACGAACCAATTTAAAGTTGGCACTTGAAATGGTGGACATGGGCTAAGCTAAAAATGGACTCGAGCCCAAAACAAAGCCCGATCCAAGATGGCCCAAACCTAAGCCCAAGTTTCGGAAGCTTCCCGAACATTCTCAAACATTCTACAAACTTGCAATATCTAGATATTTCTTTAGAATACTCTAGATATTGGCTAGGAAGTAGAAGAAGTATTGGCTGAGCGAGAAGTCAGACCTGAAGACTTACCCATAAGGAGAAGTACTTACCCATGGGAGAAGCCAGTTGGGAACCTGAAGACTCCTTTTGGCAATTCAAGCAACAGATCGAAGACTTCAAAAACGTCGCGACGAGGACGTCTGCGACATAGGTGGAAGAGAATGTCACGGACGAGCCAATTTGAAGTTGGCACTTGAAATGGTGGACTTGGGCTAAGCTAAAAATGGACTCGAGCCCAAAACAAAGCCCGATCCAAGATGGCCCAAACCTAAGCCCAAGTTTCGGAAGCTTCCCGAACATTCTCATACATTCTACAAACTTGCAATATCTAGATATTTCTTTAGAATACTCTAGATCAACAAATTATAGCCGTTGGATCGAAACAATCTCAACCGTCCGTTTAGGAGAAAAACTTGTATATAAGACGATACTGGCTCATTTGTGAAGCCATCCAACAAAACCTACAAAACCCGAAGGCAATACAAAGAGTTATTTCCTCTCACAAAGAGTGTCCTAAGTTCTCATTCTCTCTTTGTGAGTTCTTACTTAGCCATTTGGCATTCGAGTTAGGCTGAGTTCAAGCGAAGGTGTGAGTAGTTTGAGTGCCATACGGGTTGTGAAAATCTAACCCCGGGACAGCTAGCTACCTCTGATCATCAGTTTTATTCAAGGATTGCCAGTCTCGAACACAATCTAAGACTTTTTTTTTCTTACACTTGATTTTTTGTTTTAAGTTTTTAAATTGGAAATTTGAAGTCATGAGAGGCTATAGCCAGATAACAGTTGCATCAGTAGCCCTTCTCACATAATCAATTCTAAAATTCTTTTCATTTTAGTTTTGGATTATTTTTAGCGAAATGTAACTTTTTTGGATTCTATTTTCGATCATGTCTCAAATCTTATAACAGGGACCACTAGCAACTAGTAAACTCTATGTGCCCTATCTTGCAAATGAGCAGGACTCAGTATTTACAACGGTTAATCTTCTAACTTAACTTATGAGGGTAAGGTTGGGTGCCAGTGTCAGAATAACAATTTTATGTTTTTAATTTCACCATATAACATTTTCACCGGGAGGAATCAAAACCCTATATATAATTTGCCCATTGACCTACTTTATATCAGAAGATAACAAGGAAAATCTAGCAAATTTAACCTTCAACAGGTTCTTCCAATACCAGGAATTAGTGGCTCGAGCCATAACACATTGAAAATCCTGCTGGTTTAAGTATACACCATTCACCCACCTTATCCACAATCTAACTTCCTTGCATTGAATTTCCCAAACATGCTTAAAGAGCAAGGTCGCATTCCATCTTCGTAAGTGAAAGAGACTAAGCCCTCCAGTCTTCTCAGGAATACGCAAATCGTTCTAGGCCACGTCACAAGAGCTCGACTTCCACCCTTAGCTTTACCAATCCATAAATAATTTCGACACAGACTCTCAATAGCTGATAGGAGGTAAGACATAAAACGATACGGTACAAATCATCTTCCACTTATGTTAACCTTTTAGGAAGAAAATAAAATAGAGAAGAAAACAATAAAGATATAAAGACTCGATTTTTACGTAGAAAATCCCTCGATATGAGGAGTAAAAAACCATAAGGTCGAAACCCACTTCAGAGCTCCACTATCTACGAAATAATGGATACACACGGTGCTCTCTAGATAGCACTAGACGAAAAAGCGATTGCAAACAATCGCCACAACATAACACAATCTAACAAGCAAAACTGCCAAATTCATCGAAAAATCTATAGCCAACTTCGGACCATGATAACTCAACCTACACTGCTTTGAACTACGCACCATCAGTTTTTAATCTAAGATTGATGAGTTTGAAATGTACTCAGTAAATTTCAAGACAATCCGACATTGTTTCAACCTCCGTTCGATCGCTGGAAGTCAATCGTTGTAATTAGAAAACTCGTTCCCAAAACTGTCGATGACCTTTTCTCTAAACTGATCGACTCCCCATCTTGAGGCGAATAAGTCCTCTGTACCTTTCTTCTCATCTTTTAATTCAAAATACTACTCTTGACAAGATCCATGGTAATAGTACCATCTGGAATTAGACAGTGAAGTTTGAAAAGTCTCCCATGAATCAAGTAGAGTGCCTACTAGCCATAAAGTTTGGATCTCATCATCAAAAATGATCTTCATTCCAACCAACTGATTTATAATTCCCACAAAGAAATTCAAATGATCAGCAAACGGAGTACCAACTATTTAATCATAAACAGCTTGTTGTTTCCTATCTTTTGAGTGTATAATTCCTCGAGCTTAACACATAAGGTACGAGCATTCGATTCCCATGAAGTATGAATCAGTAGATTTCATCAACCCACTGTCTGATGTATCCACAAATCTGACGATATAGAATATTCCACTGATCATCAGATTTATCAACAGGCTTTTATTCAGAAAACACGGGCAAGTAATAATCTTTAACATATTGCAAATCTTCCATCTTTCCGTTCCATATATGGTAATTAGAACCATTCAACATAATCATTCTACTCGTAATTGTCTTCATTGTTCAACACAAGTCAAACCACGTACAACCTCGGCTCTAATACCACTTTGATGGGAGGTTGGACACAAAACAGTACGGAATACATCGTCTTCCACTTTTACGTGACAAACCCCTCAATGTGAGGAGTAAAAATCCACGAGGCCGTAACCCACTTCAAGGCTCCACTATCAACGAAATAATGGGTACACACGATTCTCTCTAGATAGCACTAGAGGGAAAAGCAATTGTAAGCCATCGTCACACAACATAATCCAACAAGAAAAACAGCCAAATTCGTCACAACACAACATATTCCAACAAGCAAAACAGTCATCTCTGGACCACGATAACTCAGCCTATACAGCTCCAAACGATGCCCCTTGAGTTTTTAATCGAAAATTGATGAGTTAGGAACATGTTCAAAAAATTTCAAGACAATTCAAACTGTTTCAACCTCCGTTCGGTCGTTGGAAGTCAACTGCTGTAACCAGAAAACTGGTTCCAAGAACTGTCGATGATCTTTTCGCTAAAGTGATCGACTCCCTGTCTTGATGCGATGCTGCTGCTGTGTAGATCAGGAATGCACTCTTAGATGCTGAAGATAAACTCTCACGCACCAAGGAAGCCTCTTTCTTTCTCTGATCACCCACGGCTCAACCAAAACTCAAATCGTAAATCCAAAAATAACCCATTTTTATTTTTGGTCAATAATAATCTAAACTCAATAAAATTAGGATTTTTCCATATATTAAAATATAGACTTATCTCATCGGGCTTCCTCCATAAGGAGTAGCCCGGATCAACGATAGCATCAAGAACACCTTCAGGAATAAGAAGATTCTGGAACCAAAAATTTTGAATTCTAAAAATAACATAACAAAGTAATTCTATGCTACCGGTATAAGATAACAAACGTGCTTCCCATGAGGAGATATGTTTCTTAACTTTATCAATAAAAGACTTGTAGTCATATATGTGGAGCCTCTTAAGAGACAAAGAGATTCCCAAATACCTGGAAGGGTGCCCAACTCAAATCCTATCATATCAGCCAAATACTTCATATTTGCTGCAGATACCCCAACAATGAGCAACGAGCTCTTAAGTTGATTAGCATTCAAACCGGATACACCTAAAAAAAAATAAAAGGTCAAGTTTTTTCTTTAATCAGGATCAAACTAAGGGGTACTTCTTTACACATCACCATTAAATCATCAGTAAACCTTAACTAAATGATATGTTCCTTTTCACATCTGGGATGGAATCTAAACCCTGGTATCCTTTAATCATCCTCTTCAGGCATTTGGCTAGATATTCAATAGCCAAAGCAAAAACATATGGGGATATTACCCTGGGTCTAAACCACATTTCAAGGTGGTGAAGAAATATGGATTCGACCATTCAAGGTCGGGGAAAACAAAGGTGAAGAAATACATGTCGTCAAACATGACCTGAATGAGACCGCGAATAAAAAGACCTCCAGAGTATCATTAAGGAATCCCCATTTGAAGAGTCATAGCTCTTTTAAAAATCTTTTTTTACCATATAACGAGGGAAAACATTGTTTCTCTCATAACCATACAACAACTCTTGTATTAACATGATGTTATCTAACATGAATCTCCCTTTAATAAAGGCATTCTGAGAATCAGAATATAATATAAGAAAGGACCTTCTACATTCTTCTAGCCATAACCTTAGAAATAAGCTTGTAAATAACTTTACAAAATGAGATAGGCTTAAATTCTCCCATCTTATAGGCATGGGGAACTTTAGGTATTAGACTAATGATAGTGTAATTTATCTGCCTAAGCAGCTTGTTATTCTCAAAGAACTCAAGGATGGCTTGAAAAACCTCAGAGCCTATGATATCCCATGATTTTTTAAATAAAACAGAAGAAAAGCCATCAGGGCTTGTAGCACGATCATCTTCCATATCACGTAAAGTCAATTCAATTTGCCTCCTAGTACAAGGAGTAGATAGTTTAGAAATTTGACTTGCATTCAAAAAGGGATCCTTAAGTATAGTTGAAGAATCAAAAGAAGCTATTCTAGGATATGCCATCCCCAGTATCGTCAGATAAAAGGATATAAACTAATTAGCAATAGCATCTTGATCAGAAACTATCAATCCATCATCCCCCATCAAGCTAGGAATCCTTGCTCTCCTTCTTTTCCACTTGAGATTGGCATGAAAGTATTTAGAATTATAATTCATACCTGAATACCACTTGGCTTTTGTCGATTTTATGAACAAATCCACCTCAGCTACTTTAAGAAACAACAGCTGTTGTCTCAGATTTTTTTCCTTTGCATATATATCAGCATGAAAGTCTTGAGCCAATAAATTCTGAACATTACACAATTCAGTTCTAAGAAGCCGCACTTTATTTGATATATCTTACATGGTGTTAGGATGCATTTCTTTCAGTAAAAGCTTCAAGAGTTTCGGCTTAGAAATAACTTTGAACATATCACAACCCTTAATAGGCCTATCTCATACGTTTTGAACCAAGGGAGAAAAGATGGCATCCTAGTCCACATATTCAACATCTTGAATAAACCCTTTCGAGCTATATGAGACTCAGAGGGAGACACAAGAATAGGGCACTGGCCAGATAGACAAGAAGCAAAAAACATAACCTCAGAACCCCTATATTTCTCAAACCATATCCTGTTCCCCATGGCGCAATCAAGTTTGATCCTCGTCCAAGAGTCCTCCTGTTAGTTATTACTCCAAGTGTGAATGAAATATGTAGCAAGAAGGTCCTCCAAACTCAGATCAACAATGCAAGCTCTTCTTTCAGCGCAAGGATCGAGTTGTACTCCAGAAAATCCACCTTCTCCTCCATGAACAAATATGCATTAAAATCACCACAAAGCAGCCAAGGCTCAAAACAATGCTTATAATATTCCAAAAGATTTTCCCATAAAAAAAACCCTCTGAGAACGAGTATTCCATCCATACGCAACATCAATCATAGCAAAAATCAACAGATCAAGAGATGAGACCTTGCAATGCAACACCTGATCAGATGAGCCCAAATGCTGAACATCAAGTACCTCTTTATTCCAAAGACACCAATTCCTCCCATTCAAAGCATGGTAATATTTATTCAACAATCCACACTTCCTAAAACACTAAGAGGCAACATGTGAGAATTTAGAAGCCTTCACCCTAGTTTAACTGCAAACAAGAAAAGAAAAACGATACTTGGCAACAAGATATCTTATTTCATTTTATGTTTTGGGTCTATTAAGGCCTCGTACATTCCATGCTCCTAACGTATCAAGTAACAAAACCCACACCAAGGTCATTAACTTCCAACTAGGCATGCACTGTATCCATAAGTGAATGAAAATGTGATCCAAATAACAAGGTAACATCAAACCCACTTCCAGTAATGATAGTAGGAGCACCGAGCACCACCAGCAGTAGTATACTCAACAGGTATTTCTTTGATCAAATCACCCTTAGAAGAAGAGTTGATTTGTTTAGATTCTTGAACTGTAGGAAACATAGTGTTCACAATTTTCTTGATCCACATCTTCTTCATATGCACAGGCATTCTACAATTAACATCCTTATACCCCTATTTCAAACATTTATCGCACTTGATAGGCATCCATTCATAGAGCACGACTTGAGAATAATCCTTTCCTAATAGGAATATGCAATCCCTCCAGTTGTATAGAAATTGATGAATAAAACTTAGGAGTATTAGCCATGATGCTATTAGTATGCTTAGGCTGAATATTAGGTAGGTATCTGCAGTATAGGTCAGATGCTAGAGAACAGATGGCCACAGATGGAGAGCATTGTGTAGGCCACCAGATGCAGACTACTCAGAGAATTTCGGTTAAGAAAGTAAGACATACATGGGCAACAAAACACCTACAAATGCTTCATGATTTAGGATTGAAGTTGCAGACGAGGACCAACACAACAATGGAAAGATTACATCAGATCTGGGTGCAGATGAGGTTACAGCAGTGACTGGGTACAAACGAGATCTCAACGATACTAAGTGCAGACTGAGTGGCAGCAGACTGGAGTGTAGCAGAGATGGTTGCTAAGGTTGGGTCAAAGGTATGAGGATCAATCAAATCGAAGAGTGACAGTATGAGGATCTAAAAAAAAATGAGCTATCAACATCAGTGAAGGTGTGCATGTGACCAGCTGTAACCATCAGATCCACTACACAAGTCACGGGTTCATTCCCTTAGCCTATAAAAGGGAATCAAAGAGCTCAAGGAACAGCAGCAGTTGAATAAAAGATTGAATGTACAAAAGTGCAAAAACAATCAAAATTCAATACTGTTCAAGTGAGCTGAATCGAAGAAGAACAGAAAAAAGAGAGTTCACTAGTCTGCACTGAAGAACAGAAGCTACATCAAAATCCAGTAAATGATATGTGCAAGGATCTAGGTTCTTCGTCTTTGACAAGTTAGCTATCTTCTTAAGGGGTTGTCTTGTAAGCCAAAAACAAGAAGATAGTGAACTCACCTCTTGGATTGACTAAAATTGATATCAAGGGAAGACTGAACTAAGCCCTCGTCTATCACTTGATAACGAGTGTCTGAATCAATATAAATCCTATATTCTTTAATTGCTTTTGATTGTTATGAGCTATTAAAACTCTTAGAAATCTATCACAGCAATAAATAGAGACAAACTCTCTAAGTTGAGTCTCTGTTGCCGACCATCTTGGTAGTCTGCAATGAATTTCAGTGAGTTGAAATTAACTATTTCGCTGCATTACACTAATAAATTTTAAAATAACCTATTCACCCCTCTAGCTTGTACTTGTGAATCTTAAAATTGGTATCATAGCCAGACTTTCCAGACCTAATAGTTTTGGAAAGAAAAGGTTATAACTTTTGATTTATATCTACAAAAAGTTACTAACGGTTTAATTTGTGAATAAAATATGGCTCCTCCAAAGCTACCCAAATGCCCCAACAATGCTGAGCCACCACCATGCACATTTGACAAATTTAATCACTGTAAGGTGAGTATGCTTGCACATCTGGATTCAATAGATGAAAAAATACATGACATCATTACTAATGGACCATACATGCCAAAGATGTCAGATCTAGTTGATGCAAACCACGACGTAGACAAGCCCAAATCCCTCTGCACAAAAGAGGACTAGGATTTAGTGCTGGTGGATAAAAGGGCAAGAAATCAAATATTTAAAGCCCTTGATGATGATATGTTCGAAATAGTGGCTCACACAACCACTACAAAGGAAGCATGGGACGCTCTGCTGCTCAGGAATAAAGAAACAAATGAAATCAGGGAGAACAAGAAGAATGTCTTGATACAACAGTATGATTGGGTGTTAATGAGATTAGATGAGAGCTTGACTAGTTTCTATGAGAGGTTCAATGTAATCATCAACAATCTCGAAACTTTAGGGAATACTTTTGATAATAAGAAAGTGAATCTGAAGTTCATGAGAGCATTTGATGAGATCTAGGGGACAAAGACCACAGCAATAAGGAAGTTCAGGGATCTTGGCAAGATATCCTTTGCACAACTATATGATGTGTTGTATACCTACAACCTGGAAGTGAGAAGAAGAGACAAATTGATAAGGCTAAGAAGAAAACTCTAGCCTTCAAGGCTCAAAAGAAAATTCTGACACCCATTACAGACGAGGAAACCAGTGACACCTCGTTTGCAATTGAATAAGTAATATCAGAAGAACTTGTACTGATGGGCAAGACATTAAGAAAGTTGTTCAAAAAAAATCTCAAGAAGAACTTCTCAACAAATGCCAAAGAAGCAGAGAAGAAAGTCCGTTGTAACTGTAGAAAGGCAGGACACTTTGCTGCACAATACAGACGACCTACACAGAAATCTTCTCCACAGAGGAACAAAAAGGAATACAGCAAAACGAACTTTGGAAGGAAAGAAAAAGGCGAAGCCTATGCTGTTAAAACATGGAGTGAAACAAACTCGAATGATAAAGAAATAATCTCCAATACTAAGCTTTGTCGCATTGAAAAAAGTGAAGAAAAACAAGAGGTATTTGATTTTTCTAACTCAAATGCTACTTTAGAGAAATTGAAGCAGGCATTTTAAGAAACCTCTGAAAGCTTTATTTTTCTCTCAAGGAAACATAAAGAGAATCTCGAGCTGATTGTAAATCTCAAAGAGAATTACGGTCAAGCATATGAAGAGATTAATTGTAACCTAGTAGTAGCTCAAAATAAGTTGAAGAAATCAGATGAAAAAGTAAAACTTCTCAATGCAGTAGTAGAAATACTCACATTGAGAAATGCTGAGCTTCAAACTCGATACATACATGGAATGGAAAGATCCTAAACTTGCAAAAAATCCTTAACATGGGTCAATCTTCACATGATAAGACAGGCTTAGGTCACAAGGACTGATCGAATTATAGTTCACATTTAAAAGTGATTGATAATGTCACCACCAGTCAGAAGAAGGTAAACCAGACCTCTACAAAAGTTTTGCAGAAGGGCAAAGCCTCTATTGTATAAGGAGAGTAGAAGAGTAAGACCTCTACTGCTCAAACCCAAAGGGTTAAATCCTTGAGTAACGCATAAGCACAAATTAGTGTAGAACACTAGCAGACCACCTAGGACATCAAGACCAAGGGCCTACTGCTATACTTATGGCATACCTAACCACAAGATATTCGAGTTTTAGACTTCACACAAGAAAATAATTCAAATATGGATCCCAAATACTAACAAGTAAGGACCCATACGAGTTGAGACCATGTACAAGTTTTCAATGTTCTACTATAGGAACAACAAGGTAAAACATGGTACCTGAACAGTGAATGTTCCGGACATATGACTAGGAACAAGAGCATTCTGAAAGATTACAGAAAGGAAGAAAGACCCCTAGTCATCTTTGCAGAGACAAGGCAGGTAAAACTAAAGATTATGGAACTCTTTGGTACAGGTTCTTTAATCTTTAGAGATGTAGCTTATGTTAATGGTTTAGAACATAACCTACTTTCCTTTAGACAATTATGAAGTCACCAAAGAAGTCAAACTAGTAAGAACCAGAAAAGGAAATATTTATGTAGTAGACTTCAACTCATCAAAGTTGAGCATACATTGTCATTAACCCATTGTCTGATGTATCCACAAACCTAATGATACAGAATATTCCATCGATTATCAGAAAACATGGGCAAGTAATAATCTTTAACATATAGCAAGTCTTTAATCTTTCCTTTCCATATATGGTAATTCGAATCATTCATCATAATCATTCTACTCGTAATTGTCTTCGTTGTTCAACACAAGTCAAACCAAGTACAACCTCGGCTCTACCACTTTGATGGGAGATAGGACACAAAACAGTACGGAATAAATTATCCCCCACTTGATAACTTGTCAGGAAGCAAACCAAGTAGACAAGAAAATGATAAAGATGCAAAGACACGACTTTTAAGTGGAAAACCCCTCAATGTGAGGAGTAAAAAACCACGAGGCCGTAACCCACTTCAAAACTCCACTATTAACGAAATAATGGATACACACGGTCATCCCTAGATAGCATTAGAGACAAAAACAATTGTAAGCAATCGTCACAACACAATCCAACAAGCAAAACAACCAAATTCGTCAGAAAATCTACAACCATCTTCGGCCATTAGTCGAGTCTTCCCTTGGTGACCAGTGTAGTCAAGCCAAGAGGCGAGTATTACTATCTTCTTGTTTTTAGCTTATAAGAAAATTTCTTTTTACAAACTATCTAACTTGAACAAAAGAAGAAGAACTCAGATCTTTACATAGATCCAATCTACTGGACTCTATTGTAAGTTATATTCTTCTACAGGCTAGCGAACTCCCTTCATTGTATTCTTCACTATTTATCTCTCTTGAGTTATCTTTGAATTTATGAATTCTTTGCACGCTTACCTTTCAATCTCATTCAATAGCCTTTGCCTCAATGAGGGTCAACGATTCCCTTTTATAGACTCAGGGAATGAACCCAACAACATACTGTATCTGATGTGACATCTTATCACGTGTGTCCTCAACTGATGCTGACAGCTCACCTATTTCAGATTCTCGTACTATTGATGTCTGTACCTCAAATATTCATTTGACTGACTTCAAGTCTTTGATCTAACCCCAGCAACCATCTCTGTTGTACTCTAGTTTGCTATAACCTCCAGTATGTATTCACTACTGTGAGACCTAATCTGTACCCTGTAAACCTAGTCTTCACCAAGTCCCTACTGCAACCTGCAATCTGCTATCAGATTTGATGCACTTCATGCCTTGCTGTGTTGATCTTCGTCTGCAAGCTTAATTCCAGATCTTGAAGCATTTGTAGGTCTTTTGTTGCCCATGTATGCTTTAGCTGCTTAGCCAAAATCCTCTGTAGTAGTCTGCATCTGGTGGCTCACATGATGCCCATCATCTATAACCATCTGCTTTCTAACATCCGTCCTAGATTGTAACGACCTATATGATTTCAAAGCTATGTGAAGGCAAGGAAAAATGGAAAGCGGATTTCAGAGCTGGTTAGTTAGGAAGGTAATACAGTTCAAGGAGAAAGCCATTTACAAGAGTTCATTGTGGACCATTTCAGCTCCTTTATGGAAGCCCAGCCACTAGCCAATTCTGTACCTAAACTCATGCCTTTTGTGAAGAGGCCGGTCCCAGAAGACCGATCTCCTGTTGCAACACCATTTACAAGTGTATTGCAAAACTTCTTGCTAACCGATGTGCCAATATGTTGCCTCTTCTTATTAGTCCTTCACAGGGTGCTTTTGTGAAAGGTAGAAAGATGAGTGATAACATATTGTTAGCTCAAGAGCTTCTCTATGGTTATCATCTGAAGCCATACTTGCCGAGAATAGCTTTCAAGGTCGATATGATGAAAGCTTATGACACTCTTAGCTGGCAATTTCTGGAGCACGTCCTTGTCAATTTTGGATTCCCACAGCAGCTCATATTCTGGATTATGAAAATCACCTGTAGTGCCCAATTTTCTGTCAACGTGAACGGGAAACTTCATGGTTATTTCTCAGCAGGAAGAGGATTGAGGCAAGGTGATCCACTTGCTCCCTATCTCTTTCTCTTGGTTATGGAGGTATTTTCTGGAATTCTTGATTCTCAGACTAACAAACCTGGATTCAAGTTTCATTGGAGATGCAAGAGAACCGCTCTATCCTACCTGTTCTTTGCTGATGATGTATTGTTATTCTCGGAGGGAAACTTGAAATCTATAAAGCTGCTTAAGAAAGGGGTTGACCTCTTCTCCTCGGTTTTAGGTTTACATCCTAATCCCTCTAGGAGTGAATTCTTTGTGGCGGGGAATGACGCTTCTATCATTGATTCTACTCAACATATTTGGGGATTTGGTAAGGGATCTTTGTCAGTACGATACTTGGGCATCCCCCTTACCACGAAGCAACTAAAAGCGAGAGAGTGTAGACCCTTACTTGACAAAGTTGCTAAACGAGCTGCTAGTTGTGCAAATCGAACATTGTCCTATGCTGGCAGGTTATTACTTGTTTAGTCGGTGCTGCAATCCATTCAAGTATTCTAGTCTGGAGTCTTTCTTATGCCTAAGAGTGTACTGCTTGGGATCGAAAGTATATGCAGAAGTTTTTTGTGGAAGGGCCCATCATTGGACGCTACGGGTGCGAAGGTTGCTTGGAATACTGTGTGTCTACCTAAGAAGGAAGGAGGACTTGGGCTTCTTCAGTTGCCAACCTGGAACGAAGCATTTATGGTGAAACATATTTGGGGTCTTGTCTCGGGGGAGAAGACCATTTGGATTGACTGGGTATATGCTAATCTTGTGCGAAATGATAACTTTTGGTCCATGAAAATTCCAACGGCTGGCTCGTGGAACTGGAGACGGTTGTTGCAACTTAGACCATTGGCTCAGCAACAAATCAGTTGGAAGATTGAGGACGGGCAATCTATTAAGTTATGGTATGACTCTTGGTCTTCTTTGGGTCCCTTGTATTTAAAGGTCTCTAGCTCCTTTATCTACAACACTCGAATCCCAATGGATATACTACACTGCACTTCTTTATTCATGACTCATCTTGGCAGTTACCTCCATCTATTGTAGACTTATTTCATGGCTCTCTTCTTCCTGTTATCCATGGAGAGATGGATGTGTGCCTTTAGGGTGATGGGAGAAAGAGGGAATTCTCAAATGCCCATGCATGGAATCATCTTCGAGAAATGGCTCCAAAGATATTTTGGCACAGGTTTATTTGGTTCAAAGGAAATATCTCAAGACATGCCTTCATTACTTGGCTATTGGTGCGATAAAGGCTCTATACACATGATCGTCTTATGGGAATGGGCTTACTGGATGGTACTCTATATGTTTTGTGTAAGAAGGAAGTGGAGACCCATAACCACTTATTCTTTTCTTGCAGTTTTCTTAATCCTTTGATCCAAGAGTAGCGGCAAAATTGTGATCTTAATTTTGTGTCTACCTCTTGCACTGGAAACTCCGCTTCTGCTGGAAACTCCGCTGCTATTGGAAACTCCTGCACTGGATACTTTGAGGCCTTGCACCAAGCACTCAAGGTGAAGAGGACCACAAGGACTATCATTCAGCTCCTATTTTGCAGCCTTGTTTACACCATTTGAAAGCACAGGAATGACATCTGTTTTCGAGCAATAAAGTCATGCAAACATGTCATGAAGCCTTACTTGTTCAAAGCAGGTATGGAAATTGTTTATGTTAGAGAAAAAGTACCTCAATGAGGATGAGAAGAAATTACTGGCCAACTAGAAGATCAAGCTAGATAGCTAAGTTGTTTTGTATATGTTGATGCTTCTTGAGTCATGTAACCATTTGTGTATATAATGGTTTGTCCATTTTGGGAGAAACTCCTGTAATATTTGTAGAATGTGTGCATGTAACTTTCCATAGAAACTTAGGTTTCTAATGGTTAGACAAGGAGCTCAGGGGTATGGATTATGTTGACCAATCCCGTCCATAGCTTTGTAAATAAACTTATTATTTTCAATGGTAAAAAAAAAACAGATCATTGCTATCAATCTCTCCCAAAATTGATGCTAACAAAACCCCTATGTAAAACAACAAGTTTAAAACTTTTCTAACTTCTTAGTTACATTGTTTTTACGCAAAAATTAAACAAAAGAGCAGTAAAGATGTTTATCCTTACCTTTGATGTTCTTTTCCTTTGCTGCGCTGATGCTTGTGTTCCTCTTCTGATCCTTTGTTGTGCTTCTGAGGTCTTTGCTCTGAATCTCTGTGATGTCTTATGCGTTCTTCATAGGATTGCTCTCCCACTATCATGTGTCTTGAGGTTTCCTCCTCTTGATGCCTAGATCCTTTTGGAGACCGTTCTCCTTCTGTTTCAGAAGCATGTCTTTACTTTGTTGCAGACTTCTCCTCCTGAGTTGTAGCTGGTGTACTTTGCTGCAGTTTGATTTTCTCCCTTTTTGTTAGCATGGATGGTATAAGGAAGAGTTTCAATGGCAAGTCATATTGCCTTGAGTTCAGAAAAGATATTCCTTTGAACAACTTCTAGTTTGGTTTCAAACAGCCCAAATTTTGTGTCGTTGAGACGAATATGGTCATTGAGATTCTGTTGTGTGGTCTGCACTGCTTTGTTAAGCTTTCGTAGATCAGTTGTATGTTGGCTTCTGAATTTGTTTAGGTTGGTTGAGCTCATTCGATATTGTTGAAGGTTCTGGGCATTGGCTCGTTGCATTTGATTAATAACCCCTGCTACCAATTGAAGCTTTATGATAGGAATGTGCAATCCCTCCAATTGTATAGAAATTGATGGAACAAAACTGAGATGTATTAGCCATGATGTTGTTAGTGTGCTTAGGCTAGAAATCAAGTAGGTAGTTGTAGTCTAGGTTGAATGCTGGAGAGCAGATGGCTACAGATGATGGCCATCGTGTGAGCCACCATATGCAGAATATTACAGAGGATTTTGACTAAGTAGCTAAGGCATGCATGGACATCAAAGGACCTACAAATGCTTCATGGTCTGGGAATGAGTTTACAGACAATGACCAGCAAAACAATGCATGAAGTGCATCATATCTAGGTATAGACCAGAGTTGCAGGAGATAATGGGTGCAGACTAGGGTTGTAGTATAGGATGCAGACTAGGGTTACGGCAGAGACTAGGTACAGACTGAAGGTTATAGCAAACTCGAGTGCAATAGAGATGATTGCTGAGGTGGGGTCAAAGATCTAAAGTCATTCAAACAAAGATTTGAGGTACAGACAACAACGGCACAAATTCTTAAGTCGTGGACTGCCAGCATCAGACACAAGATGGTGGGGGACACGAGTGGCAAAGTGTCAATATTAGAAACAATACCATGTTGTTGGGTTCGTTTCTTGAGCTTATAAAAGAGTATCTTTGAAGCTTATTGAAGTAAGGCTGTTGAATGAAATTGAAAGACAAGCGTGCAAAACAATCAAAAGTTCATAGATTACTCAAGAGAACTAACTCGTGAAGATCGCAGTGAAAAGGAGTGTCACTAATCTATAGAAAAACACATCTTGCACCAGAGTCCAGAGTTTGGATATGTGCAAAGGATGTGAGTCCTTCAATTTTTGTATAAGTTAGATAGCTTGTAAAAAGAAATTTCTTGTAAGCTCAAACAAGAAGATAGTGATACTCACCTCTTGGTTTGACTACACTGGTCATCAAGGGAAGACTGAATTAAGCTCTCGATTATTATTTGATATCGAGTGTCTGAACCAGTATAAATACTATGTATATTACTTGCTTTTATTGCTTGATATTTAGAACTGTTAGAAACAAATCATCACAACCAAACAGAGATAAACTCAAAGAGTTTGAACTGTCTCCTGCAAAACACTAAGCATCATCTGAAGACTACGTAAGTGGTTTGCAAAGAACTAGTATTTTGCATTAAAAGTTTGAATAATTTTTGAAATAACCTATTCACCTTCTTTAAGTTGAATCTTGGACCTTACAAAAACAATAATGAGTACAGCTATGGCCATTCTACCCTCACTACATATCACTACCAAATTGTCATCGCAAGAGATGTAGAAAAAATCATAGAGCTTGCATTTAAAATTTTAGAAAGGTTTTCTTGTGTATGCCAAAATCGATGCATGTGTTGGACTTGCGACGATAAACATTAGGTTTGAAACATCATGAATGAAACATTTAGTCATCATGTGATAATGAAGGGTCTAACATGAGCATACATATGAATGAAATTGTTGAAATATTTTTGCATAAAACCGTCGTCGATCATTACGTACCATTACCATGAATGCACATATTTATATTGGAAAACCAGTATTTTGTGATAATTCCTGAATATAATGCCTTTTGCCAAGCATATAACTAAGAGATTACAAAGTTCATTCCTCAAAAACGATCTGGCTATGCCAACCCAAAACGGAAAGTAAATATGAGAAAAACGGTTATAATTGGAGCTCATAACGAATAAACATTGACTATTCACATTTGTTATATATTCTAATGAAATTGACTAGATTACATATGTGTCGATCTCAAAATTTGCTATTGCTAAGGTCAATAGAGCAATAATATTTTGCCTAATCAACATCATTTGCTTTATAACATCAATTGCCTCATAAACACAAGTATTATGAGTCTTATAAATATGCAACAGGTTTTCCGACTCAGAAAAATTGGGGACTTCATAGTACACAAAAACAAAGATATCTAAAGAAAATTATCAACAAACTCAACACAAACAAAAAATCGACCAGCATGAGTCAAAGTGTTTTGCAAGATTCATGAAACACAAAGAATATAATCTTAGTTTTATGTAAAATTGGTTTGGTAATTCTAGTATAATTCATAGTACACGGAAAGCAAAATTATCAACTGTTTGATAACACTGTTTAATACTAGCATATTAACCCGTACACTACACGAGTTAAGAAACTTATTGCAAAAATCTATGATACTTATGTAATATGAAAAAAAAATGTTAATGTGTCATAAAAGAACTATTTGAAAATTTTCATTGTTGAACACAACAAAAAAAATTCGATTCAACTATAAACCAAGATTTATAGAATATGAGATGAACATGTCCTAAAACCTATTTTCTTACTATATTATGTTATGTTTTGAGTTATGTCCTAAAACCTATAGATTTGTTATGATCTGAATTTTTTTTTTCTGATAAAAGTTTAGACCTTTTTTCTCATAAATATTTTAGATATTATTTGTGGGTGAAGCTATGGAGTAAAAGACTATGTTTCACGTGTTTATTATTACCATTTAAATAATATAATATTCTAATATTATTTTTTTCAAATAATTAAGATTAAAATTCCATTGTAATTAGATTTAAAATAGATTTAAATATTAGATAGAATTTTTATGGTGCAAAAGATTATGTTTTATGCTTTAAAAGTTGTCATTTAGAGAATCTATTGTTTTAACGTTATCTTTCCAAATATTTAAGATTAAAATATCATTGTAATTATATTTATACTTGATTTAGAAATTAGATAGATTTTATCATTGTAATTAGATTTATAATAATAGATTTAGATATTAGATCAATTTGTTTGGAACAAAAAAGTATATTTCAGGGATATAATTTTCATTTTTTCATTTTCATATTTTTTTTATTTTTTATTTTTTATTTTACTCACCAACATTCAAAAGCATTATTATTTATTATAATAAAATCAATAATTTTATATTAATATTAATTTTTCACAATTTATCTTGTGATGGGATAGCAAAGATACCCAAACATAATCTTCCTTCAAGGTCAATACTTGAGTACTCCACTTCCCACCCCAGAGCTTCTCTGCTCTCGGATCTTTTCTCGGCGACACCCATCGAATAGTCCCCAAAACCATAAACCCTAATCGCACTTCACTCTCCTCTCTTTCTCTTCTCGATATAATTCGAATTCCTCTCCAAATCCAAACCCTCACTATAATGTCAACCTTCGATTTTCTCTTTACGATCGCACTCATCTCAGCTCTCGCAATCTCATCAGTCCACTCTGATTCGATCCACGGATGCGGCGGTTTCATCGAGGTAACTGTAATTGATAGTGATTTTGATTGTGTATTTCTTGTGTGAATGGTTGGTTATGAGATGGATTGAGAATGTGTTGGTTTTTGTGTGTTTGGTGTAGGCGAGTCCGGGATTGATTAAGGCGAGGAAGCCGAGTGATAAGAAGCTGGATTATTCGCACATCACGGTATGGTTTCGTGTTATAAAAGCTTGTTGCTTTTTCTTTATGTGATGGAATTAGGATAATGTGGGCAAGAAAGCATCAATGTTAGTTTCATGCGATAATGCTTCTTTTCTGTTGATTTATTTTGATGATGCTGTTTTGCATGAATAGTACAATGGAGTAAGCACCTTTGTTATGTACTTATGCAGTTATTATTCTTGCATTTGCTTGGTAAGGACTTCTTTTAGTATGTTGTGCTTGGGGAGCGAAGTCCAACAAATTTATTTATCTATTCAGGTGGAACTGCAGACGGTAGATGGATTAGTGAAAGACAGAACTCAGTGTGCTCCCAATGGCTATTACTTTATCCCTGTTTATGACAAGGTACTTTCAATACACAGTCATAGATCTGTGGTCTAGTTGAATATTTGGAATACCAAACGTAAGTTATCCGCTTGCATTGATTGCTTTTGTTTGGACCTATTTGTATCAGACTACTATAGACTATAGAGTACGACTTTTTAGTTTTCCATTGTTTCCAATCATTTGGGTATTTGTTAAATTTTGTGAAAGTTGTAGATCATATAGCTCAGATGTTGTGGGATGCGTCACCTTTGTAGTTTTCCATTGTTTCCAATCATTTGGGTATTTGTTAAATGTTATGAAAGTTGTAGATCATATAGCTCAGATGTTGCAGGGTGCATTACCTATTTAAGAATCTGAGATTTCACCTTTAGGTTAGACTTTTTTGTGTGCCAATCAAGTCGATCTATTTTCGAGTTGATGAGAAGATAAAAAAATAAGCAAAGTGTGCATTAGATCTTTTGCTAACTGTTGCCTTTAACCTAGAGCATGAAAATTCTAACGTCCATGTCTCCTTAAATTCATATGGCATTTTCGATGGACTTTTCACTGATTCTATGTGTATTTGCATTTGAAGATATTAAATTTACTTATCGTCTTTTCTTTTCTACTTGGCCACACACAGGGATCTTTCTTAATTAAAGTCAAGGCACCAGAAGGATGGTCCTGGCATCCAGATAAGGTAAACTTATATGGTTTCTTGTACATAAGCATATTCATGCATTTCGTCTTATGATTATGTGAGTTTCAGACTTCCGTATGTGGGTAATGTACCTTGGTATCTAAAATGAATGATATTCCTGATAGGTTCCTGTCTTCATCGACCATACAGGATGCAATGGAAATGAAGATATCAATTTTCAGTTCACAGGGTCTGACTCTATTGATTTTTTAATCTTTGTATTTTCTCATACTTTTGAAGGAGTTTCTTGTTCTTGTCGCTCGATGTTATTCTTATTGGTGTTATTCTGTGTTGTCTTTGTGGTATGTCATACCTGTTTGCAGCTTTTCCTTGTCTGGAAGAGTTCTGGGGGCTGTTGGTGGGGAAAGCTGTCAATCTAGGGATGGAGGACCGTCTGATGTGGCTGTAGAACTTCTATCTTCAGCAGGCGACCTGATCTCTTCTGTTCTAACGTCATCCAAAGGAGATTACTCATTCAAAAATGTGACACCAGGTTTGCAAGGAGATTAATACCTGAACTTTGAATTTTGGAATGTTGATTTCTTCTTGAAGAAGCTGAAGTTATGGAATCTGCAGTTCAATCAATATAAGCTTATTATCGTAATGGAAGTTATGGTTGATTTCAAAATGAGTTGAGCACGGTAGCTTTACTTTTCAGTTTCTGTTCAGTTTCTTGATATGGATTCATGAGGTGCTACCCATTTGAATTTGACTCTCCCCTTCTATCCCGATCTCCCTCTTTGGCTCTTCTTGTCCTTCTTTTCGTCCCCCAATGGTGTTCGTCTCTCTCCTTTCCACATATGAGCAGGCATATGCAACGTATAGCATAGCTTTGCTAATTATAATCCCCTCCCCACTAATTTAGGTTATTAGTGAACCTAAATAATCTCAACGAACTCAGTCAGTAACAGACAGAATCATGGATTGCCCATCATACATGGCCAAACTGCTAGAAGTTTTTCAGAAACCCCCACCATTGGCATTCTGCTCAGCTGTCAAATACACATATTTGCATACAAGGATCCTCATTGAAGCAGCTAAGATTGTAATTTAAAAGCTTATACTTTACATTCATGCTGAATTTAAATAGCACTTGCATGAACAACGTTCATGGTTTTATAGACACTTTGATAAACCTACATTATATCATCAACACATGCATAGGCATGGAAATTTGTAACAACATGTAGTATCTTGAACAGTATTTTCCATGATGTATAACTTCATCTGATGAGTCCAACCATTATTTGCATTATATCTTAGGTATGGTCCGGAGCAATTTCTGGGAACTTTGGACTCTTTAGATGATGGTAAATTGGTCATGTTAGTAGGGGAAATTCATTTGCTTTAATCCTTTTCACAGTACGAGTTATCGTGAATGCCCATTTGTTTACAAATAAGCATGGTTCAAAGTCACAATATCGGTCTTTGTCTCGATTGTAAAAATTTTGTAATGGTATTGGTTTCGATGTCGATCATGGTTTCATGTGATACGCAGCATTATTGTAGTTAGAGCGTTTTAAAATTTGTGAAAACTTTTTATGAGAGATACTCCCAACATTCTAAGAAGTTTACATTGTTAAAGGGTCATAAAAACATCATATTTGATACATATAACATTTTAATATCAACCAAACCACTGCCTACTTCTAAAAGTGATATAATATAAAGAAGTGCACATGTTCAACACTCTTACTCATTGAACACTACATATATAACATAGGGAATGTGATAACTCGAACTCCATAGCAAGGTTTTCCATATCGGAATATGTAACGGTATCGAATTTCTGAAAAATGATACGATACGTCGATACGAAACCGTATCGGATCGATACGGTTATGTACTGGTTTTTCCTTTATAGAAAACATTTTGAACTATATAAAGATGCTTAATTTAGTCTAAATAACAAATAAAATAGGACTTTAATAAAAAGATAACACAAACAATCGAGCCAAACTGCGGATATCTTTAAAAAAAATAGTCAAATATATGAGGAATGAATAGCTCCTTCGTATCGTGATCCTGAAGCATCGATTGTATGACCTATATCCACCCCCATCATCATCATCTCTTGTGGGAAGATTAGTGTCACAACAATCATCATTGTTGTCTGACTAACTAGGACAATGAGAGTCATCGTCACCTAGAGCATGAGCCACCTCTCGATTTTGTTGTCCGTCAACTGTGTCAAGTGTGGGCTCCTCGATCTCTCTAGTCCACTCTAATAATGGATTCTCAACATCGAACCTAGCATGGAGGATATACTAACTCCTCTTGTTCCTTCTTTTTCTTAAGAGCTGCTTGTTCAGATGCTGCTCGAATGCTAGCCACCAAAGGTCGCATATGCCTTCTGACATCAACAGAGAAGCTTTCACATGACTTTCCATCTCCATGAATACCTGCAATGTGTAGCTTCATCCTGGACACACCTCCATTCATAATCTTCCTACAATAATTACATTGCACTTTCAATCTACTATTCTTGCACGTACTGACAGCAACACAATGCTCCCATGCCGGATCTGTGTTGTTGGGTCCTGGGTGATTGCCTCCAGCATCGGCCATCTGACTATGGAGTATCACTTAACTAGTCACAGCTTCAAAGCATCGGCCATCTGACTATGGAGTATCACTTAACTAGTTACAGCTTCAAATCTTCCACGCAGTTGATTTTAGATTTTAGATCGTCAAGACTTCAAGATTGCTATCTTAAATGAAAGTTCTAGGATCATTTTGATGGATGATAGATTAATTTATGTTTGTTGAAGTTGGACAACAAACATGGGCATGAGATGATTTTTTATGGGCGATGGTGAATGATGGGAATGGTTAGATGAAGGATGATATAACAAGGGAAGAACATGGAAGACAAGATCATGAGAATGAAGGGGAAAAGGGAAAAGAGAAAGAGAAAGAAGGGAAAGGGAAAAGGAAAAGTATAAAAAAGAAAAGAGAAAGGGAAAAGGAAAAGTAGAAAAGGGAAAAGGGAAAAGGAAAACCATGCTCCGTAGAGCTTTCAAAGAGTAATTGCTCGACTTATGATATTTAATTTGTTTCCATTAATAATTTTTCTATTGTTTTTCTCATCTTGGAGAATCTCTCCAAGTCTTGCCGAGTCTAATCCTTTATTTTGGCCAAAAACGCGTTACAACTGATATTTTTCCAGTAAATCACTGAAAACACCAAATATATCCCTTGTTATATTGAATTCTGGTTTCAATTGACTCAACTAACAATATCGATCCGATACACGGTACACCAAGATCTCGGTTGTTACAGCCATGACTTCGAACTATGCTAATAAGTGACCACGCTATTTATGCATGGGTGGTAACCTTTTTTCACTTGTGTAAATGTAACATCAGCAGTTATTTCTTATTCTTCTTCTTCTTTTCCTTTTTCTCCTCCTATGTCTTTTGTCTGGATTAATAGTCTAAATTATCAGATTTTTAGTTGCCTTTGTGTAATATGTTCTGCAATGGCTGATGATTTATCTGTATTTGAAGGCATTTACAAGTTACGGGCTTCCCATCCTGATGTGAAAGTGGATATTAGAAGTCTTAATGAGGTTGGTGACTTAAGAGCTGTGACTTTTCTGTAGTTATCAACTGATACTACCCTTATCATATTCGAGATTGACATAACGGTCTATATCACTATATGTTGCAGGTGGAGCTGGGCTTCGGAAATGGTGTTGTTGGTGACATATTCTTTGTTCCTGGTTATGACATTCGCGGACTTGTGGTAGCTCAAGTGAGTAGCTTCTTTTCTTCTGTTATGTAGTGGGCTATATGTCTTGTCGTTTAGGTGATTGTGTGTGTCTAATAGGATTAATTCTGCTCAAGACTGTTTTGTCTCATTCATTTTATATTTTATTTTTTCGGAGAATGGTTGTTGTTGCAAAAGGTAGCCAGGTAGATGCTGCAAATAATCTTGACCGTTGATCATGTATAAATTATTTTGAAAAGCTTTTTTAAAATTAGCAAGGAAAAAAAATTGAGGAACAAGATTCATGACTTTTATGCAAAAAATCAACGGATGAGATTGATTTGCAACGCCTAGTTAGCAACCAACCTTATGCAGCGCAAAAACTTTCCTGTTGTATTGAAACAAAATAAATCCAAATATGTGGATTTTTGGTGTTACTTGGATTTGCACTTTAAACAAACTTTCAGCAGGAATAATACAAGTCAGTTTAGACCTGCCACTTTTGTTTACCTTGCTCCAAGTTTTTTTTTTTTTTTTCCTTCTCATGCGACTTCCAAATCATGGCTTCTTCAGGCTTCAGCGCTCAGTTACCCTATGGATGGACTTATTATAAAACAATTGAATCATGTTATGTCAGTGTAATGTGCTACTTATCCTTGTGAATTTGGAGTACCAATATATCAAATGTGTATCTTTTTCTCAATATTTCACTTTCTGAGATAGGTATTATGAATGTTTTTTCTTTTTTCTTATTGCTTTGTGTGGCCCAATAATTTTTTTACGTCCTAGCCAAATGCTTATTGATGATTCTTTTTCGTGCATTTCTTTCTCCGTGACTATCGTGCATTTATAATTAGATTAGAATCATTAAAAAAATATGATTACAATTTGCAATAAATAGTATTCATTATTCATTATTCATTAATAAGACCAGGCCTGTTTGAAAAAAAAAAAAAAAAAGAAAGGG
>LIEC01012416.1:25401-54084 GCA_001925005.1 Drosera capensis
AAGAGGGGGGGGGGGGGGGGGGGACCAATCCTGGAGCTTAGAGGAGTACTGAAGTACCTGTCCAACATATCTTTCCATTGCTTGTGAAAAGCATGATTTCTCATTCTCTGTGCTCCTGATCTTGTTGGAACGTCTGTTCTTTTTTACCTGCCATGTCTGAGTGATGTTTCTCATTGTCTGTGCTCCTCATCGTGCTGGTACTTCTGTTCTTTTTGTCCTACCATGTCTGAGTGATGCTGCTTCCACTGTTCATGTTTCTTGAAAATGAAAAGCTACGGTGTGACCTAGAGTGTATATTTATAATTTGTTTTCGCTCTGTATTTAACTGATCCATTTCTTATATCTGCTACCTTTATCATGTAGGGAAACCCAATCCTTGGAGTTCACATTTATTTATATTCAGAGGATGTCTTGAACGTCGATTGCCCCCAGGGTCCTGGTGATTCCCCTGGCCACAGGAAAGCTCTTTGTCATACTGTGTCTGATGAAGAAGGAAAATTCACTTTCAAATTAATACCCTGTGGTAAAAATCTGAGGATTTGATCTCAATCGAGGTTTCATTTGTTTTGTTATAATGAGTGGTTATTTAATTTTACTCCTTGGCTGGCTGTCATTGGTTATGAAGTTGTATGATTTCTGAGATCGTGTTACTAATATGTTAATGTGGTCTAGCTTGACACAGCCATTCTCCCATGTGTTTCTCCTGGTTTCAAATACCTGACGTGGTTCATTAGAATTCTGAATCTTGTGGCAATTTTGATGAGTTGTTAGCCTCATCATCAATGTTAAGATACTTGAGAGTGTCAGCTTTCAAGCAGGCAATAGATTACGTTTAATCACCATATAAATTATGGGCAATTATGGTCAATTCAACAAAAAGAGTGTTATTTTGTATAAAAAAAATTGAGTCTAAGATGTGTTGCAACAATGCTCTTCTTGTCTAAGATGGCTTTATTCTGTTGTTTACTTGCAGGCTCCTATGAGCTTGTTCCGTATTATAAGGGTGAGAACACAGTTTTTGATGTTTCTCCTCCCCTTATAACCGTGCCTGTTGAGCATCAGCATGTCTCAGTTTCTCAAAAATTCCAGGTACATTGACTTGATTTTTGAATTTTGTTTCTGTTTCAAATGTTCCCTGTAGTCAGCACAATCCAAATTAATCTGCTGCTCGACTGCCAGGGTTCGAAACTTCGAACCCGTCCTTGAGGCATAATATGAATGCCACCTTTTTGTGGTTCACACATTAGTAATTTAAGCTTAAAAAACTTTAGTCTTGTCGAAAATTGATGGTGAACTAGTGAATACTGTTGGTGGTATTCTTAAATTAGCCTCCAGACAGTTTTAAATGTTATCCGATATTAGCAAGTTTTGTTAATGCAGTTGGTCCATTTATCTGGCTCTAGCTGAGTTCTTGATGGCGGTTATTTATTGGATGAAGATTTTACGTGATTCAAGTGCAGTAAATTAGATAGTGTGTCATCCTCACATCATTGTGCTTCTTCTGTTAATTATTGGCTTGTTACAGAACTTGACTTTGTGATTATACCCATGGCTTGAGGTCTTGCTTGTCTGGGCTTTAGGATGGTCAAATTGACTTAAAACATTTTTTCCCTCAGATGGTGGCTTTTTAAAAAAAGAAAAATAATAATAAAAGAGCCTGATAAGCATTAAGGGTGCTTATTTTGATAAGGCTGGTCTTGACAAGTTAATTTGGCCTTATGCCAAAAAAAATTCGTTGGATGGTGCTCATGGCCTATTTTGTTGAGTGAAGAGTCACTATCCTCCACGGCATGAACTCCAGGGCATGAAAACTTTCCTGAGCTTTAAACGTGGTTTGTATAGACGTTTTAAACAATTAGAAAGTCAATTGATTGACTGCAACATCATTATACAAAAGAAAACGTGCTGCTGGAATTTGCTCACAATATGGAGTAGGTATTGATTATATGGACTGCCAACCTTGTCTTAGATTTGTAGGGTTGAGACAAAGGTTCATAAGTTCTATCATCATTTTGGTTGAATTAAACTCAGGTAACTGGATTTTCTATTGGTGGGCGAGTGATGAGTGGAAATGGAGCTGGGGTGGATAGTGCCAGAATTTTGGTTGATGGCCAGGAAAGGACTCTAACGGACAAAAATGGATATTACAAAGTTGATCAGGTATTATGCTCGTCTTATTTTCCAGATTAATCTATTTTTGCTCATCCTTGTCTATTTGTGTGAGAAGTTTTACTTTAGTCTCGTCGCTGCTCCCGTATACTGTAGGCACTAACATGTTTGGTGTTGAATTAATATGACTTCTCTTGTTTGTCAAAAATAAAAAAATAAAGAAGACTTCTCTTGTTGCTTAAAATTTTTTTTGGCACCTTCCCAATGTTGAAGCCTAACTGGTTTGTCCCTCTGGATAGGATTAATGATCCCGGAGTATTAGTGGCAACCCTCACCCCACCCCAGTGATTAATCCCCTATATGTGGTGATAAGTTAATTGGCTGAGAATACTCCTACTGATGTAATATTGCCAAACAAACATGGGACTGAAGCTTACAAGAGACTATCAATCCTATCCCACCCCTTTTATACTTAAAACGAGAACACCCTTCATGTTTTAATGCATATGACATGATGGTCCTACTTCTTTTTTGGTCTATTAACAGCGTGTGTCATGTTTCCTTCTTCAACTTTGTTGGTTCTATTGCTAGGGTCTTCTTACATAAATGATGTGCATCTCCATGGTTGGTTGACTTGCAAATGTGTTTGAATTGCAGGTTACATCTAATAAGTATACAATAGAAGCTTTGAAGGATCATTATAAGTTCAGTAGTTTGAAGGACTTCCTGGTAATGCATTGTTTGAGACTTATTTCTAATGTTTACTTTAAAACTAATGTTTATGAAAGCTTGCCATCAATCTTTGTCGATTTGCAACAAAATATTGCTGTAGCCGCCTCCTTTTTTTTTTATAGAGATGATTGACGACTTCTCAACTTCTTCCATTTAGGTTTTACCCAATATGGCTTCTATTCCAGATATAGAAGCAGTTTCTTATGATGTTTGTGGTGTGGTAAAAATGGCTGATGAAGGTTATAAAGCTAAGGTATGCTTCTTCTTTTTTCTTTTTATTTTTTGGCCATTTGTCAGAGATGTATTCCATCCTACTGATTTTGTTGTCTGCTTTATTAAGTTTTAAGATCTGGTGGTGAAATCTAAAAGTTTCACTTGAGGCAGGCCTAGGCACGACTACTAATTATAAATGCCTCTTGCTTTCATCATCTCATGCTTGAAGCTCTCCAAATGATGGTTCTCTGTTTGTTTTATATTATTTTGCTCCCACTTCGGTGATGCTAGAGCCTGTACCTTGTTCCTAGGCTCCTATAACCCTTTGTGCCTCAGTGTATATTGCACACAAATTAATGACAGTGTTGAATTTTGTGTACTTTTACTCTTCTACCCTTTGTGGCTTGTGAGGGGAAAAGGAGAGAAAAATAAAGATGAAAATGTTAGTGGGGTGGATTGATGTGATATCAAAGTAAAAGTAAGGATAATTTGGTATTTTTGTTGAAAAAGTTTCCTTTTTAGGTAGTGCCACAATATTTGTGGGACAGAGGAAGTAGTTTTTTAGCATTTTTTTCTGCATCAAGGTGTTGACTCTAAAGTTATTGGTCTGAAAGTCCTTTTTCGGACTTGTTAATATGATTTGCTTTGATGCGGTTTCTTTTTTTCCTTATTTTCCTTTTCTTTTTTTGGTATGTGATGTCTTCTGAAATACCTTTTATCTACTGTGAATTTCAGGTAGCTCTAACACATGGACCCGAAAATGTCAAACCACAAATGAAGCATGCTGATCAAGATGGGAAGTTTTGTTTTGAGGTATGTTTCATTTCATGTTCATTTGTTGCCTTCCCAATTATGCTTTTCTCATGAAAATCTATGTCACTTGGGGATTGCTGTTCTTAACCTTGCAAACTTTCTTTCTATCTCTGCACATGGTTAAGGATTCAAAGCCAAATGATACGGTTTTTGTCCATCTTCTAGTTGCCACGACCTTGTGTGTGTGTGTGTGCGCACGCACGTGCTTGATTGGACGGGCGTGACTGTGTGTGCGTGGGGATTCGTGTGTCTGTGCACGCCCGCGTGTGTTTTCCCCTTCTGCCTTTGAACTGCTACTCCTGTCAAAATGCGTTCAGTCATTGGTTGCTGATTTACACACATGGTACGGTGGTACAATCATCAGAGAGAGAGTGTGCGCACATGTGTGCCTGCGTGCGTGTGACTGCTACTCTGGTCAAAATGTGTTTTAGTCATTGGTTGCTGACTTACTCTACATGGTACGGTGGTACAATCATCAGAGAGCCTATTTTACTATACATATGTGTGTGCGTGCGTGCCTTTGAACTGCTACTTTGGTCAAAATGCATTTTAGTCATTGTTGCTCACTTGCACAACATGGTGCGATGGTACGGTGGTGCAATCATCAAGCTGTCGTAAAATGATCTTCATGCTAAGCTTATCTATGTTGTTTGGTATTTTTCCAAGCTATGCTTCTCATTTTTCAGGTCCCTCCAGGCGATTATCGTCTTTCTGCGTTGCCCACTTCAGCTGAGCGTGCATCTGAACTTCTATTTTTGCCTCCATATATAGATGTGTCTGTAAGAAGTCCATTGCTGAACGTGGAGTTTTCTCAGGTAATTTTAACTCTTTAGGTGATTGATGCTCAACGAGATGCTTTTTGAACTTACATGCAAATTGGTTTGCTAGTCAGTATAGATATAGAAGAAAATTAGTGCTCCCTTGGTGCAACATAAATTGCGACACATTACTAAAAATGGACGTCCCATATAAATTGTAATACTTCTATAATAACCTAAAAATGCTATAAAAACTCTAAAATATCCATATTTTATATCACATAATTATCTATTTCATTAATTTTTCTGTCTATCCACTCACACTTTCCGCTTCATGCTCACAAGGGTAAAATGGCAAAAAAATACAGTCGACAAACTTGTTAATTATCGTGTCAAGTCAATTTTTCGTAATTATTCAGGAAAAAAAGAATAGTTGTTATACCGATTTTGTCATTTCGTAATTATCCAGAATAAATGTAACATTTCACTTTTTGTATTATTTAACGTGTATTTTGAGGAGTTTTGTTATTCTCTTAACAGAAGAAAATTACGTCACTAGCCCAAGATTGAAGTACATAATTTAAATTATCATTATTGTTTCACGATAATTTGACAAACAATGATATTTGATCCTCCCGCAACGCAAGTCAAAGTTTGTCTCAGCTGTATTTATTCTGGAACGGAGGGAGTAGTAATTTGATAATTTTGGAGGTAGCTCAAAACAGTTTTGGTGTCCGAGTCCTCCCCCTCCCCACCCCCCACCTTCCTCCCTCTTCTGTTGTGTTATCCAGCTTCATACTTGATTGGATTTCATAATGTTTGGTTGATTGTATATTTAACAGTAAAATTCAGGTGTTTGGTAACTGATTTTTTTAGGTACATTAGTAGTTGTTTTTTTCTCCCTTATATCTCACTTTTTATTTAGAACTTTTCTTATTTAGTATTTTTGTGGTGGAGAGCATATCCATTTCTCAACTCTCAAGTAAGGGATTACATTGTGTATGTACTGTCCAGCATCAAAGTCTCACCCTTCGCCTACCCCTGTCAAACATTATAGGCTCATACCCTCTACACTATACAAAAGCACTCCTTATACGACCAAAAAGTTCCTCAACAGTCTTTCCTCCTAAGTGAAATACTCTTCTAATCCTTTCCTGCCATATATCGTATACCACGGAAGCATTTAACCTACTTCTTGCGTGGCTGATATTAGAGCTCCTAGCTGACATCTTATTTATTCAAGCAAACCAGTTCTATCTTACTTCATGGAGAGCATGTCTTTTTGAAATGTTTTAAGTTAATTATTCAGTGTTTCCTTGGATAGTGCCCTATAACTTTACCAATAAAGCATTTCCTAAATGCTGAAGCAGATACCTAGATAGTAGAAACCACTTCCTTTTGAATTTAGCATGTACCAGGACTTTAGCTGAAGTTTATCCCATTTTATATTGAAGGAGTACCTGCAATGAGAATTTGTTTGTTTGCATTAGCAAATAATACTTGATTTCTAGGAAAATCAAGTATCATGATCAAAATGAGCTGCTGAGCATAACATCCTAAATCTCGACAATATTAAAATTCTTTTAATTTTTCGTAAAACATAACGATAATGGCCACCTTTCTTTTGTAGGAAATGTGGCGGTTGCCTATTCATCTTTCTCAATAAATGAATAAAACAGTGAGTTCTGGCTTCTCATATATTGTCTGCATATCAGGCTCAAGTTGACATTCATGGAAACGTGGTCTGCAAGGAGAAGTGTGATGCCTCCACATCTGTCACACTTGTGGCTTTGAGTGGAAGAGGTGAAGAACTTAAGAAGACAACCTGGTTGACTGATGACAGTGATAAGTTTATATTTACGGATGTCTTTCCTGGAAAATACAGGTTGGAGGTACCATGACTTACACTTCACCTTTTCCTCTAGGCCTGTAGTTTTCTCTTCGATCTTTTCTTTGGGAACTAGAAGTACATTGAAACTGCTTTCTTGGTGAGAGTGTTTTTCTTGCTCTGCATGCTGTGAGCACTGGGACCGTTTTACTGACTTCGGAGCTTGCTTTATATTGGTAAAGGATAGGAAACTTATTGATTATTACACCAATTTTTTAGAAATTGTTGTTTTTTTTACGCGTGAAATTGTCATAAAAGCAAGGACATACTTTGGCAAATTGGCGAAAACTCTCTCTCCACTCCCATCTAATTCTAAATTTCTATTACTTCTAAAATTGTAAAAGCATGCTTACTTGGGATAAATCTTGTGTCAGATTGGTCAACAAGTGTTCCAATGTGCCTTTTTGTTCTGCTTTATTGATGAGAGCAAAATAAGTTAGTCTAATTTCCTTAACTATGAACTTACTCTTTATATATCACAAATTTTAATCATGGCCAAATTAAGGGATAAAAATGTATTATAGAATTGTATTACTCAAAAGAAAAGGATCCATGCATCTGTGGAATAGTTTGCTGGTTTTTTAATGTTATCATCACAGCGGTTTTTGAATTCACTTTTGAAGTTTCTCCTGTGGTGGCTACTGATTTATTAGGTTAAGCATGTTTCTGCCGATGGTGCTACAGAAGACAGTTGGTGCTGGAAGCAAAGTTCCGTTGATGTTGATGTTGGAACTGATGATGTCAAAGGAATTTCATTTGCTCAGCGAGGCTATTGGATCCATGTCGTTTCTTCTCACGATGTGGATGCCCGCATTATTCATCCTGATGGTGAACAAACTGATTTGAAAATTAAGGTCTTTCATCCCTGATATTCTGAAGATTGCTATGAAAAAAATAGTTGGAGGGTGAGGAATACATTCACATGCTTTTCTGTTGTTGCAGAAAGGTTCAGAATATCTTTGTGTGGAGTCTCCTGGCATCCATGAAGTAAAATTTGTGAACTCTTGCATTTTCTTCGGGAGCTCGTCGGTGAAAATTGACACTTCCGACCCTCAGGTAAAGTTATTTTTGTAAACAATTTTATTTATGCTATTACCTATCCAGTTTTTGTTTGCTTTTCTTGTCTCTGATTCTGTTCAGCCCACTTTTGCAGCCTATCCATCTAAAAGGAGAAAAATCTCTCCTTAAAGGACAAATTATTTTAGACTCCAGCTCCCTGAAAGCTGACGATGTGCAAGAAAACATATTTATTGATGTTTTCCTTTGTGAAAACGATGTTTCTGACAGTGTTACCGCCAGTCTTGTCAACAGAGAACTTAATCAAGCTAGTTCTGTTGTGTATGAGTATTCGGTGTGGGCTAATTTTGGAGAGAAAATCACGTTCTTTCCGAGGGGCTCAAGGTACCTCTTGTTATCTCTACTTCTGCTATGCTGTTCGTACTTCGAAGTACTTGTTTGCTTCTGTTGCAAACGATGAGAGGGAGAATATGAAAGGCTGATGCCTGCTAGAAGTGATTGAACTTGTTACGGACCTTATGGTGTTGCTATTTTCAATTGGTTTCTTCCACACATGTTTATCTGGTCTTTTATTTTTATTTCTGTCATTTGTTTGATGGTTTATTTATCGACCATATGACATTCTGGATTTAGTTTTATTTTAAAATTTTTGGGGGTTTTGTGTGGAGAGAGAGGGGGGTTGGAGGGGAGGTAAATTCATTTGGCAGCATGCTTTGGCATTGAATCCGCAAATATTCCAAGATTTTTTCTACTCAGAAGTTTAATAGGAACGAACACTTCCTCTGGTATCTTACAGTTTGACGTAAAAATTGATCGTTTACTTATTAATTTTTAGTTTCTCAGCATACCTGTAGTGGCCTTTTTTAATATATTGATGATCCAGTTTTCTGTTTTGAAATAGATATCAGCAACCGTGAAGTTTTTGGCACCTTTGTCGAGTTCTTATTTTACTTCTCGGTGGTTAAAATGGGGATTAATTATTTAAACTAGATGACTGGATGGATTTTGTTGCTATGTAGTATGAACTTGAAACTACGAAAGCTGAGTGTTAAAGAACCAAATAAAGTGGTATATGTTCTTTTCTTTTTTCTATTTTTGGTGTGTCTATCTAAATATAATATTTATTGAATCCACCTTTTGTCCAGTCTTCTCTTTTCTTTGCTGGCCAATTCTGCCAACAGGATTTTATTATTAAATCTATATGCAATGACATACAAAAGTAATGTTGCTTCTTGCAGAAATAATGAAGTGAAGAGGATCTTATTTTACCCAAGGCAACGTGAAGTGAGCATCATGACTGTTTCATATGCTTTGAAATAGTTTAGTGCGTCATAACTCTGCCTATTTAATGAACTCATACTCTGCATTCAGGTGTTTGTCACGCGCGATGGTTGCCAAGATTTAGTTCCTCCGTTTTCAGGTAGAATGGGTCTGTACATCGAAGGATCTGTGTCTCCTCCTCTATCTGGTGTTAATATCAGGATCATTGCCATGGGAGACGGTGGCAATGCTCCTCTAAAGAAAGGTGAAGTGGCACTTGAAACTACGACTACGGCTGATGGTACATTCATTGGGGGACCTTTGTATGATGACATAAGTTATACCGTTGAGGCCTCTCTGGTATGGGCCCTTCTCTATATGTCAAGACAACATAAAAGTTATTCTAGAAATGTATTTGCTATTTTTCTTTTGATTTTTGGGTGAGTTTTGAATGATGTAAGATATGCAGATAATTAGCACTACTCAGTTGTTAATCCTGAACCTTGCTTGTTTTGTGTATGAAGAATTGGGCCCAGTAGTGTTGATTATTTTTCCTGCCGCTGTTTCAGATTCTTGTTAGGCACTTTGTTCTAAAAGAAGTTGTAGGGATAAAAAGCAGAAGTAAAGCAGAAAATGCATGTTTAGAGGATTAATTTTATTGTTTCTCTGATTTTTTGCAGCCTGGCTACCATCTAAAAGCCATTGGACCATATTCATTTTTCTGTCAGAAGCTTGGCCAGATTTCAGTTCGGATTTTCTCTAAAGAGGAGACGGGTGAACCTTTTCCTTCTGTTTTATTGTCATTGAGTGGCGAAGATGGTTACCGGAACAATACAATAGCCAAGGCTGGGGGAAGTTTCAGTTTCGATGACTTATTCCCAGGAACTTTCTATCTCCGTCCTTTGCTGAAGGTACTCTTCTTGAAAGGCAGCTGTCAGAATCTTTTCGTTATGGAGTAGATGGCTTTATGGTGAATATGTCACACCTAACTTATTGGCTTCTGCTTCTTTGTTGTGAAATATGAAGTCTTGTAATGTGCCAGTTCTATAGGATGTGTTGAGATACAAATAATATAATGGGTATACTATCATCAGTTTGAACTTTTGGTAGAATTGGTTCCACGACATTGTATCAAAGCAAGTGTCACGGTGAGGTCACGAGTTCAAACCATGTAACTCCCAATTGGTGTAGTGTTTGTTTGTGTGACATTTGGTTTGTGTTAGGACAGTGCATTGTCCACGCGAAGCCCAAATGAGCTTTCACGCGAGGAGGAGTCTTGAGATAGAAATAACATAATGGGCCTACTACCATCAGTTCGAACTTTTGACAGAGATGGTTCCACGATAGGATGCGGGATTATTCAAACTAAAGCTTACTTGAATTACCTAGATGCAAACATCACAGTGAGTCAGAGCTAAACTCCTGTCATATATTATTCCCTCTTTCACAAATTAAATAAAACAGTTTGACTTGTGTGGACTCTGTGTGTTGATTTTAGTGAAAAAAACCGTTACTTTTTGTGTGCTAGTGTGTACACTGTGACAGTTGAGAGAAGAGTTAGTGGGTATACTGTAGCGATTTGATATTTTTTATGTTAAAACACTGCCAAAAGACGTATGTTGCATAGTGTGGGATGGCTCGAGTAGGAAATACAGGACGGTGGGAGTACTTATGATGCTGTGTCAAAGACCCCCATAAATCAAGAGGCTGTTCTGGTGGAGATCTGAACTAATGAATAAGAAATATTGGATTATTTGATCAACAGGCTAAACTCATCCTTTAGATTTTCAGTATTCAATGACAACTTGATGTCAACCCCTCAAATTTGATTTGTCTCAAATGCCAGCCTGCTCTCTCAATTACTAACGGTAATTTATTCATTGTAGGAGTATGCATTCTCTCCTGCTGCACAGGCAATTGAATTGGGTTCTGGCGAGTCAAAAGATATTATCTTTGAAGCTACCCGTGTTGCTTACAGGTTTGTCCAATTCTTGTACCCTTATGCTAATATTGTTTTCTTTGGGTTACCTCTATCATTGAAATGGTTAGAATGGGTAGGAGTGACTATGGCACAGGATATCCTATCAAAGCAAGTTGTTATTGTCTATAACATCAAGTCTGGTCTAACTGTAGTCGGAGTGTGTTTCCACTGTTTTGGTAATTAACATCTACTTGAGATCTGACAATGATATTTCCTGGCAGTGCAATGGGTGTAGTCACTTTGCTCACGGGACAACCAATAGAGGGCACATCTATTGAAGCTCGATCGGTATCAAAAGGCTATTATGAAGAAACATTGACTGATTCATCGGGATCATATCGTATACGAGGTCTTCTCCCAGACACTAGGTATATAATCAAAGTTGTGAATAGGGATGATGTGGGTGGTGCCACATCTAGGATTGAAAGAGCATCTCCAGAATCAGTTTCTGTTAAGGTAAATCAATCAGTGCTAATCATGTGTTTTTGCATCTTTGTAGCAGAACTTAGCTTTCATGTTAGTTGTCCAACACGTTGGTTTGCGATTAGCATCAGGAATAAGAAGGTCAAGTTCTTTGTCGCATTTCTGCATTTACATTTTTATTATTTTTTTTATTTTTTTGGGAGAGAGAGTGGGGGGGTCCATTTTAGCAATGTTTCCTCAGTTCAGTTTTTTTTTTTTAACTTTTTGAATTGTAAAACCAGTTGAATGAGTTGTAGAAGCATTAGTAGGGCAGGTTGCAGGCCTGTCTTATTGAACGAGTTGTAGAAGCATCGGAAGGTCAAGGTCTTTGCTGCATTTCTGTATTTACATATCTCCTTGACCTCGACCCTGACCTTCTCACTCTTGATGTTCTGCTTGTCGTAGTTTGCAAGCCTGTCTTGGTAACGAGTTCTGACTTCTGAGCATCCATACACTTGTTTAGAATGGATCAACCATCATTTGAATTCGTGGTGCTCTTTTTATAGGTTGGTTCTGAGGACATCAAGGGATTGGACTTCCTAGTGTTTGAGAAGCCGGAGAAGACCATTTTGAGTTGTCATGTGGAGGGTGAAAGATTTGGAGAATTGGATTCTCATCTTCATGTGGAAGTGAAGTCAGCTAGTGAACCATCTAAAGTTGAAGCCGCGTTTCCACTTCCTCTTTCACGTTTCTTTCAGGTCAAAGACCTGCCTAGAGGCCGCCACCTTGTTGTGCTCCGTTCCGGGCTTCCATTAACCACCCACAAATTTGTCTCAGAAGTCATCGAAGTTGACTTGGAGGAACATACTCAGATACATGTCGGTCCACTTCGCTATTCGCTTGAAGAGACTATCCACAAACAGGTACTTGCAGTCATCACACTGATGATGGTTGGGTAGAGTGAGTATGGTGGGAAATCTTCTGCCAAAGAATTGGAGAATTGTCTAGGCTCCGCTTAGGCTCTACATGGTTCCAAAATGCCTGAAGAGGCGAATGGCCACTGAGGCAGATACCTTCAATTTTATGCTATAGTAGTTAGGTCATGACTAGTTACCATTTTCAAATGTTTCTCATGGATAGTAGCAGCACATATTGGCATGGAAATATATGCACATGTCCACTTGATTTAACATTGACCTAAACAGCACTTGACAAGCACATAACCATCCACCTAGGCTATGCCGGATGCTCTGGCTCTAAAGGTGACGGTCCTGAGAGCATTGCTACTACCATGGTGGGTTGTTCTGAACACCTGGGAGGATCACCATCCTACTTAAACCTTGGTTCTTTTCTCCCATGTGGAAACTGACTTCACCACTCACACCCTTTTGTTTCTTCGACTTATACATGCAGCAAAGTGCATCCATTGTAAGTGATTCTTGTAATGTGTTTAACTAACGTCAATTTTACATTCTATGCAGGAGCTAACTCCAGCTTCAGTGTTTCCTCTAGTCATTGGCGTGGCTGTGATTCTCTTCTTCATTAGCATGCCAAGGTAACTTTGGATTTCTTCCCATCTTTCTTTCTAAAAGCTTGAAATTACATTCGTGATCTTTCAGATGCTAAACCATGTAATTTTTTATTGCACATCGACCAACTAGCACGTAGCAATGCTCAATTTCCGGATGAGCACATCCTGTAAACCAGTCGATAGAGAGAAACATCCTAGAATAGCGTTTTGACCATCAAGACTCGAACCTTGACTTTAAAATGATGATGCAATGGTCGAACAAATTGAATCATCTCTAAAATGGCGATCTCTTCCTGATACTCTTTGCCCATCTTCTGCTAACATGTTGTCTCTCTCGTAGACTGAAGGACCTGTACCAAGCGGCATCAGGTGCGGTATTGTCTAGTTCCTTTTCAACCTCGAAGAAGGAAGCTCGAAAACCAGCCATCAGGAGAAGAACCTTTTGAGGCCTTGTTTCTTTTTGCTTCATTTTGATGGGATAATTACAACCAAATCAACATCACTGTTACAAACATGAGTATCTTCTTAGAAATCCCTAACGTTATAAATGAATCCTTTCCACACGATAGACAGCATAGGAGGTGTGTACTATGGATGTCTAGTTGAGCGCGTAAGCAGTTAGGCTTCTAGCTGAGCTTGTTTTTCGGCCTTGTCATGGTACGGTAGTGTTATTTGCTTGTGAAATTTGTAACATTAGTGTCGTTATTTCCGTTGTATGGTGGATCACCTTAATAGTTTCTCAAATTTTTCGGTGTGTTATCTAATGCCATATTGCCAATTAGAAGCACCTTGATATCCATAGTCTATCACCTCGTGACCCCGGAGTCATTGATGATAAGCATGTTTTTCTTCAAATATCAGTGATGGTTTTTTTGTAAAGATGATGCTGTACATCTCTATCAAATTATAACGTGAAATGGAAAATTTTGAAAAAATTATCAAATTATTATATAATTTTAATATTTTTAAAGGTTAATTTATGATAGTATTATGTATAATGAAGAGTAAAAGATAGAGAGAGAAAATTTAAGAATTCTCATACAAGTGCTCTAATTAATACGTGGTGTCCGAAGATAGAAATCATAGATTAATTTGAGGTAGTGATAATGCCAAGGTAAAATACTTTTCCGTGACAAACCAATCTACATTCAATGATTGAATTTCAAAACATAAATCTAATTAAATATAAAAAAGTGCATTCATTTTATTTTATTTTTTGTATCAAATTTTTTTTTCCCAAGTTTGACTATACATGTTTTTTCAAAATCCATTGTTTCAAATGTATGTAAAAAAAATATAAATATTTTTTCCGTTTCAAATAAATTACGATCTGTTAACTTGACACGATTTTAAAAAATGCATTGACTTTGTGATGTTTATTTTTATATTCTTGTGAGTGAGTTGAAAAATTGTGAATGGGTAAAAAAAAGTAGAGAGAGAAGATAATATGATATAAAATAGGGTTAGTTTGGGTTTTACTGTATTTTAAAATTATCTAAAATGAAAATGTTATAATTTATATAGGATGTCTATTTTTAGTCATGTGTCATAATTATCTAGGATGGAAAGAGTACTAAATAAAAATATTAAAAAGATATAAATAGGTTATGATGTTTTTTTAATTTAACTTATCATCACAAAATATCAAACAAAAGTTATATGATTAGAAAAAAGTTAAAATCAAAATTGGATAATATATATTTTTATTAGAATTAATATCATACTTTTTTCCTATATATAATTAATCTATACAAATTTTGGATCATTCTCAAAAAGTACTAATAAAGATTTTCAATTCCCCGAAATCCCAAATTATCCAAATTATCAATATATCAAATTTATTAATCTTTTTATATAAAAAATATCAAAATAAATCATCATATGTTATAATACACATCATTATCTTATCTCACATTTATTTCAATAAACTCTATTATCATTTCAAAAATATTTTTTTCTTCATAAAATTTCATAAAAATTGAACATATACATAAATCCACGAGTCGGATAAAACTGATCAATACATCATGAGGCGGAGGCATATCTCTCTGTGTTTATATGCTACTCATCCGTCCCATATTCATTTTTACGTTTTGACTAAACAGAAAAATTAATACTTTGACTTGAATTTATATGAATTTTAATTAAAAAAAACACTATCCTCCGCACACACTCCCCCTCACGCCGTCACCTCTCCACCGAATTCCGTCGCACTTTTTCCTCAACTCCCACTCATCTCTTCACAAATAAACAAGATCGATGAATCTTGACGTGTTCTACTCCAGTGAAAGTTTTCGATGATTTTGATTAGGTTAGAACTCGTTGCTACGTCGTCGACAATCAGATTATCCGAATCGTCGCGTGAGCAAGGGAAGCAAGAGGTGCGGACTCGATGAAGCGGCGAAGATTGTGGCGGTGAAGGTGAGTCCACGGATGATCCACCAGCCGAGGCAGACGATAATGATCGAGAATGAATTGATGATTCGGTTGAGTTCTGGCAACGTTTACTGTAAATTACGGCTTGAATATACCATCGGAAAATGACCAGGGAAAAATTGTTTGATGTTAGCGTTTAACTTTTATCATCTGTTACTTGTTTCGAACTTCATAGTTCGACTGGTGCTAGGTAGGTTCTTAGGTTGTTAACTTATCGGATCCTTATTTGTATCTTTGACAAGAATCAATCGCAGAATAAATTGTTTCAGTGGGTAGATTCTTTTAATAAACTTGAATTCGTATTTTGTACTCAAAAAGCTTGTGTTGCTATATAAATAAATTGGTATCTAGTTGTGGTCACATTCAAAATCGGCAACGAGTGCGTGAGTATTTGTGATGTCGGAAATCTAAGATCGCAGTGGTGGTGATAGTTGCCGACGGCAAGGTCGATCGGATTTTTTTGATTTATTTGTTATCCTAGTCCAATTCCGACAAACATATTAACTTTTTTAATAAACATATTATTTTTTAGAAAAACGTATTAATTTTTTGAAAAAACTATTAATAAGTTTATTTATGAACGTATTATTTTTTGACAATCATTCTATTTTGTTTTCGGAGACTTACTTTTTTTTATTGTACTATTTTTTTATTACAAGTGCACTTTTTTATTTACAGAAATATTACCTTTTTAGACTTTTTTTTTTGGAGACTTACTATTATTATTTTTACAAATGTATTATTTTTTTGTATATCAAAACTAATATGTATATACAAAATCTAATATGTCAAAATTAATTTATCAAGTAAAATATAATCAATCATAGATGAATACATACTAGTTCAGAGTACTCATTCAAGCCTCATAATTCTGACGTACTCAAATCAATGACTTTTTCAACAAACACTATTTTTTACGGACGTGTTACTCTTTTTTTACACCAGAACTAATATGCATATACAAAATCTAATATGCCAAAATTAATTTATCAAGTAAAGAATAATCAATCATAAATAAAGACGTACTAGGTCACAGTGCTAATTCAAGCCTCATAATTCTAGAGTACTCAAATCAATGACTTCCTCCACGAACACTACTTTAATGGAAGAAATCAACTCCGTCAGAAATTCATAATCATCACGAAAAGCTAACACGATAACTATGTTCTTTCTTCATATGCTACCACTGCCTTCAATCTACATCCTATGTATGTGCCACACTATACTTCATTCACTAGTAAGTGCAAGTAGTGCAGCCGTATCCAGAGCATAGACTCATAAATATGCACCTAAAATTTAGGGGAATGTTAGATAAGTAGTATAAGTTAGGGTTTCAAAGTCATTGCATATCTGTTATCATCCAACTCAGTTGCTCGAGAAAAAGAGATGAGCACCAAACTCATCATGTTTGTCGAAAGGATTGTCACTCTGTCTCTTATTCCAACCAAAAGATGTCTCACTTTCATCTGGAACATGATCTATGACATGTTCTTGTCAATGCAGCCACCTTGTGACTCTTCTTACAATGATCATCTAACTGTCCGCTTTACACATTATACCACAAGTGAACTCGATTCGACTTCGTTTAACGGCTCAACACAATAATTGGAATCACTGATTGAATCCAAATTCATTCATATTTGGATCTGCTTCTTCGATTCTAAGTCAACAATACAAATGTAACTTATCGATGATGATGATCGATAAGCGATGACTGATCATATACATAATCGTTGCGCGAATAAGATCAAATCGATGATCGATGATGGATCGATGGAGATGATGATCAATGATGGAGATGATTATGATTGCCCATTTGTGGAGATGATGATTGGACATGGAATAAAGAAAGAAAAAAAAGAGTGGAAAATAAGGAACATGACAAATTAGAAAAGCTTTGGTTTTTTTTTTCTTCTAAATGATACCTTATCAGAATAAAGTTTATTTGGTGATATCTTCGTAAAAATAACTCTCCTTAAATAATCTTAAATAATATAACTATTTAATTCAAAAAAATATAAATTAATATATCTTATGCTCAATAATAAATTATTGAAAACATAAACTTGACAATAAAATTTATAAAATATTTACTAAAAAAATTAGAAGTAATTGCTTAAAAAATGTTTTAAACAAATATTAATAAAAATTTGTCATTATATTAAAATCAGATTTGGGATGAAAAGAATTACCATTTGATGTCTATTTTTAAACTTATTTACCATTTGTTCATATCCAATTTATTTAATTATTAATTTGCCTTCTTAAATAATAAAGAAAATATATTATTTGAAATCAAATTACAATAATTATAACTAAACCCTAATCCTAATCGTGATGTTTTTAAGTTGAACATCAAGGTGGTTTCCAAGTCTGATACGCCTTTTTTAGGGTACTTGCAACTCCAACCTACCTTGCATGAGAAGATTTTATGAGCTCAAGAGCCTAAAGAACAAATACACCGTATCAAACGAGAGGTTCAAGTTGTAAAAGGGCCTAGGTTTGTCATTCTCGAGGATACGACTTTACGATTTCAAGGGAGGCTTTGTATTCCCAAGGATGAGACGTTAAAGTGAAAGATCCTTGAGGAAGCACACCAGTCTCCTTACTTTATGCATCTTGGAGACAACAAGCAATATCAAGACGTTTGCCAACGTTTTTATGGAGTAACATGAAGCGTGAGGTAGTAGAGTTTGTAGCTAAGTGTATCACATGCCTGCAAGTAAAGATCGAGCATTAGAGACCTGAAGGGTTGTTGCAGTCCTTGGAGATACCAACTTGGAACCGAGACTCGATATCTATGGACTTTATTGTAGGATTGTCACCTACACTTCGGGTTTGAACTCAACATGGGTGATTTTATACAGATTGACCAAGTCTAATCACTTTCTTTCAATCACGAATTCTTGGAGTGTGGATCACCTAGGTGAGAAGTATGTAAAAGAGATCATTGATAGAGTTTGCGTATCATAAGAGTTATCATGCTAGCATCGACATGGCACGGTTTACGACACTGTATGAAAAGAAATGTCGATCTCCTATATGCTGTTGAGGACACTCTAATCATGGGAGCAGAGCTGGTAGAGAAAATCGCAACAAAGTCAAGCACATCCAGACACGAGTGAAAGCCGCTCAAACACAAATAGAAGAGTTATGCAGACGTGAGTCGAAGACCGCTTAAGTTCAAAGTTGGCGACATTGTTTTTCTAAAGGTTTCACCAACCAAGGGAATAATGAGGTTTGACAAGGGAAATTCAGTCCTTGTTATATAGGAGCTTTTGAGGTAGTTGAGATAGTCGGTGAAGTAGCTTATCGCCAAGTGCTACTGACGGGACTAGTTGGGATCCATAACATGTTTCATGTATCCATGTCCCAAAAATATACACCACATCCAAAACTTGTGATTTAGCATGAGCTGGTGTAGCTTAATGATGACTTGTGCTATGAAGAGCAACCTTAGGGAATAGTTGATCGCATGGTGAAAATGCTTAAACGAATAGAAGTGTCCTTGATCAAGGTACGATGAATTAATCATACTGCTCGAGAAGCTATTTGGGAACTAAAAGATGATATGCGAAAACAATACCCTAATTTGTTTACGGGTAAATTCCGATGCTTTAAACTGTTAAGTTTCGAGAACGAAACTTCTTAAAAGAAGGAACAGATGTAATTCCTTGAAAATTTGATGATGTTATAATGCATGGTTATTTATGTTGGATTGATCCTTTATTTATTTTACCTAATATAATGCAACTATCAGCAATTGAGATATTTATTTTACCTATCAAGGGAGAAATTGGGATAATTATTTCCTCCATTGAGATATCAGCAACTACTCCCGTGATTTTGTGTAACTGGTAGTTCTAGAAATTACATTATGTGAGGTTCACAATCGCCTGAGTTGAGTGAGTGCAGTGCAGTGGATTAAGAACAGTAAGTCTTCATTCTCTAAAGGTTAATTTTGAGTAACTATTGGGCCGGAATCCGGCCAAACCCGACGCCGACGACCTATCCTCGACTAGTGCCAACCACCTACGTCTCTGGAAACCCCTCCTCGAGTCTTCCCGTGAGCGGCGACTGAGACAATCGGCGACGAACATCTCGACAACACCTCTTGAGATCCCAATACATCTCGACCCCGGAAAGATCCGGCAACACCCGACCCCGGTCGACCATCCCTACGCCGAAAAACACCATGGGCGGCCGGATTTCAACGCCCACATTCAGCCAAATTATCTGCCATACTCGCTCCTCGTCCCTTCCCCGGCCTTCCATGGCCTTGCCCAGCCTCGCCAAAGATGCCCTGACCACCGGCGGCTGATTGCGGCCTTAGCCGGCGTTCTTTGCCCTTGCCTAGCCATGACTGGAATCCCCTCTAGTTCTTTGGCTCCCTGTCTCGTGCCTGACAGAGGAAAACGAAAGGAAAATCAATTCCCTAGTTTAGTTGTTGTATAGTTAATTATACACAGGTGTTTATACATTGTTTTAAAGTAATATGCATAGGTACTTATGTCAATGATGTATTTGTGTAGGAGCGACGGTGATCGAGCATCAGGATTGAGCGCCTGTTAGATTTAGAAGAATTTGGGGATTTTTTTGTTTTTAAACATGATAAAAAAAAACACACATCATTATCTTAAATCTAATATATCCGTGTACACGATTCAATTGAGTGCATGATTCAATTGAGTGATTGTATGATCACTTATGTTACATGATAAAATAAAAGATAAAGATTTGTTCAGTTGTTTGTTATTAAATAATTCACATGATAAAATATATGTCGGCTTTGTTTTTTGAAACCAGTTAGATTTCATTGACTCTCCCTTGCAATCAACAGTCGATACAAAACTGTTAAGCCCTCAAGACAAGATTAAGCTACTAACAGCCTATACATGGAACAATACTCTAAATATGTTACACAAAACTGATCCCAAAAGAATAAGGCCAGTTCCTCAGGACTTCTCGCACGCTTATGAAAAATTCTGGAATTCCTTTCGCTCCATAAGCTATAGATCACCAGGTCTGTTAAGCATCTTCTGGCCCTTGCCAATCTGGTTTTCCCTTTAGAGACCTTCAAAATCCAAGAGAGGCAAAGATTCCAACTGAAGTAGACAGTATGCACCTTGAGCTTGCTTAAAAGCAGCTTGATCACAACCTGAGAGAAAGAGCATTGAAAGAACAAATGATGATAGCCCTCAGGTGCAGCTCAGCATAATTCACGAGTATCATCAAGGATAAGATTATGCTCCCAAAGCTACTTCTTCATTTTCAAAGCATTTCGTGCAGCTAGCCAAGTAATAAAAGATACTCGAGCCCTCAAATCTTTGTACTAAATGATAGTATGCCAACTTTAGCCCTACCAGGCAAAGGATCGAATAGTAGCTTTACAGAATAAGAAAACCCATAAGCACTCAGAACTGGTTTGATCTGCATCATCTTATCCCTTAACTTCAACAACGACTTCCATGGCCAAGAGAAGTGATGCTTATCCTCAGCAACCCATACACTCCTACCCTTCAAATAATACGCATTCACCCACTGAGACCATAAGAGCTCCTTCTCCTTTTCAATAGCCCATAGATTCTTAAAAACAAAGCAGTATTCCAAGATCTAAGGACTTTAATTCCTAATCCACCCTCAACATATGGACAACATACCTCAAACCAAGAAACTCTAGCTTTATGCGAATTTAGGGCTGCTTCAGACCACAAGAAAGCCTTGCATACAATGGTCAAAAAAAAAAAAAAAAAAAAGCCTTGCATACTGCATCAATGTGATCAATGTAAATTGCACCTCTTCTTCTCGTGAACTGCATCTTGTTTTATTGTGAACTGTATCATTTTTTATCTTTTAAACTGCAGTTCACAATAGACAAAATGTAGTTTATGAGAAGAAGATGTGGAGTTTGCAGTAGCCAACATGGTTACTGTCGCTGCACCAATGATTTTCCTTATATACATATATACGCATCGTTGGTGCTGCAAAAAGCAGTGCAGTGGTTTCTGTAACATTACGAGTCCACAAATTTTTATAGTAAATTAAAAATTTATTCTGTAACTTGTTGAATGTATACGGTCAGATTTTAGTTATCAAATATATTAAAAACATGATTGTACACATTTATCAACTTACAGTATAAAATCATCAACATGCAGTATTTGTAATAGTCACTATGTTACCTCTTGCAACATGCATATATTTCATAGGTGTATATGGGGCTTACTTTTTGTGCTGTAAAAGGTAGACAAGAAGTTGTTGCAAGAGTTAAAAACATCACTTTGAGTTATGTTATTTGCCATTTTTTTTCCTTTATAATTATTCACCAAACAAGATGATTAAGAAAAAATGTTGAGATAGATGAAAATTATCACTTTTATTACAACCCATATCACAAAGGCAATTTCATCAAACAAAGAAAAAAAATGCATAATTCCTTATCTTATATGTCATGCTTCATTTTCTTTTTGTTAAGTTGATTTATTAAGTATCACAAACACAATCCATGTCATTCCTGTTATAAAATGATATTTTTTGGACTTTGCAGCATGGTCTTGGTTGCCATCTGCAGCAAAGGTTTTTCGATATATATATCAGAAAAAATGAGTTAAAGTATCTTTAGTTAAGATAGGTAAAGATATTCACAAAAACACAATGATTGATGTCGTTTATCATCAACTATGCTCATGGATATTATAATCCACTCATTTACATTGTGTTTGCAAAATTTGGAGGCCATCGATGACATGTGCATGTGAGAATGGTATAGCTTGTCTATGGATTATTTTAAACCGTTCAATCTGATGTTTTCTAATATTAAGAATTGAAGTGTTTGAATGATTCCAAATTTGGTTATCATATTTTATTGGAGTAGATGATCATATCCAATGAATGGATTACTGAGAAACGATGTGCATCATTGCGTTTTTTGAGTGATTTTAGTTATCTTGGGTACATGTACTTTAACCCTTTCAATCTATATATATATTGACAAAAAAGGGATTGTAGTTACCGTCCCACTCATTACTTTCTTTTAAATTGATTATTTTAATTTTTTTTATAAAATTAATTAGATTTGTGAGAGGGCGGCAGCCCCCACATCCCACTATATACCCACTATATATATCAGAATAAAGCGGCAGTCCGTTGGCTGCTTCCGCACTGACAAGAAAAAAAGAAAAAAGAAAAGAAAAGGAAACCAAAAAAACAAAGAGGCTGTGAGTGCCGCAGCAGAGCCCGCTGGCTGCTGGCTGCTGCGGCCTTAAGCCCTTTATAAGGCCATTTAAACATCCTGTTGAACCATAGATTAGTACATTGTTCCTTGCTGAATTGCATTGCATAGAAAAGAAAATAGGTATAAGTTATACTCATTGGCATATCTGGCCTAGTGGACCCAAACCAATACCACATATCAAGCAGTGTTTGTGATATTGCAGCCGATGCAACTCATTTGAGGATGCTTCTATGCTACGAGAAGAACTTCGGTTGTTTGATGATTGGCTTTATGGGGTAGTTCATGGTTTGCTCAGCAGATACAGGGAAAACGTCTGGTCTCAGGCTCAGTCCCTGTTCGACGAAGTTAAAGAAGATGGATCCCACAACCGCATCTGCATTCTATAATGCTCTTACTGATGTCTTGTGGCATTTTGGTCAGGTAAGTTTACCCCTGTATCGGTGTCTCTATGTGCAAATGCTTGTTGATCTAACCTCTCACTGACGTTTACATCTTAGCAAGTCTTGTTGTAATGGATTGGATCATAATCATCAAGCTTTGAAATGGATTGTGATTCCATCAGCAACACAAATCCATTCTTTTGATAGCTGAACATTCTATCTAGCTTAATAGTTGCCCAATTGCATACTTGCACTGGCACCGCTACAGCTTTTGTAATTTGGTTTAAAGTTGACTCTGCACTTTGGTGAGAAAACCACCGATGGAAAGCATTTTCTGGGGGTCACTTTATTTAGATAGCTGAAGGTAATTCCTTGTATAGGTTAGAATAGTCTATCCCCCGTGCATTACTGCACAGAGTAACTTTTTTAGTTGATATAGTAATAATAGTGTATTATTAGATATGAGTCATTTTTTTTATACAAGATTTTGGAAATGAAATAATTTTACCTCTTTATTTATTTTCATTAATGTTTAATATTATTTATAGATTTGATAGATATTTGAGTCAAATCTTTACCTCTTAAAATTCAACCAAAATATGTGGACTAACCATTAAATTTTATAGAATCATTTTTTTCTTTTAATTTGACTATTAATTGTATTTATTTTCTAATTTATTGATATTTAATTATAATCATTGGATGAAAAATTAAATGGTCAAGATTGAAAGATCTCAGTTGATGATAAAGTCACTCTTTATTTGCTTAGTATATAGTATAGATATCGGGAGGTGCAGTGGTAACACGCACAAAAAAGGTTTCGATATGAAGATGAAGTGATACGAAGAAAGATAGGATTCATAATGAAGTTATCACTTATAAAGTTGATAAGGCATAGAAGATAAAATGAAGAAACTTGTAATTAGGGTGTTAATGTTGGATTAAGTGGTGTACCTTCTAAAGCATTTACAAAGAGATGCAAATATGTGGATTTGGTATCAGTATCGATCAGAAGAGGAAGGTGAAGAGATCAAAGGAGTTTCAATATATAAATAAATTAATGCTTTGAAGTGTGATTGACATATCAACACCTTAAGGTATATATTTTGCTAGATAGATTAAGAATGGTACTATCAAGCAATCCTGTAGCTAACCCCATAAGTCAGTTTGTTATTGTTGCTGCATGCATTCCTTGATCCACTCCGTATCAAACAAAATCCTTCATCATTATCAATGGTCCATTTTGATACGATGCAGCTTGAACCATTTCTTCGTTCCATTTGATCTTTAATTGCTCACTCTTCTATTTGTGTACTGAATCCATCAGAAACTAGTCGTGCTTGAGGGGAAACGACGCAATGTGTGGGAGAATTCATGGCCGGATGCATGCCTAGACTTGCATCTCATGTCCTCGGGTGCTGCCCGGGCGATGGTTCATGCATGGTTGCTCAACATTCGCTCAGTCCTCTTCAAACGTCAAGAGCTTCCAAACCTGTTGAGGTCTGAATTCATCCAATAAACAGTTTTTGTGACGGCTTTAACTTCCAAATTAATGTCGCCTTAAAGATGATTCCATCTAATTGATGAGTCTCTAATTTTTTTGAGCAGCATTCTGACTGGGTGGGGCAAACACAGCAAGATAGTTGGCAACGGTGCTGTAAGGAGAGCCGTGGAAGGACTCCTCAACGGCATGGGGGCCCCATTTTGGGTGGCCAAGTGTAACATAGGGAGGTTCATCTCGACAGGAGCGGTTGTAGCAGCCTGGCCGAGAGAGTCGGGCACTCTGAAGATTCTGCTCCTAGAGGACCATCGAGCAGACTCTGAAGCCGCAAAGTTCGAGCCAAACCCCTGTCTGCAGCTTCTTCTTTCATAGCGATGCTGATATAGTCGCTACTTGTGTTGTTTATATTGTTGCAATCTAGGTGGTACCCTTCCCACATGCTGTAATCCAATGATAAGATGCAGGGCATAGCCGAATTGGCTTCGACAGGCTCGTGACTATCTCATTGAGCACATAACTCCGATAACTTGGTCCATAAATGGAGTGACCTAAAGAGGCTTTGATGGTGTGCTCAAAGCGATTCTCGAGCTGACCTGGGGTGGAGAATTCATTCACGTAGTACGTTTTCAGCCACATCTGAACTATGGAACCGGACTCGCCCATTGGTATGTTACGTATTTATGTATGGCCCCTTTTTTAGGATCCTGAAGAGGAACCGTACCTTTTGAGGTCTAAATCGTTCTCCTTTTGTAACTTATCTGTAAGGAGAGCAGGATGACAACGAAATCCGTTATTTCAATGCTCAATAATCTCTGTAACTAAGAACGAGCCTAATTTATCTTCAGTTCCTGTTTGTATGATTGAAAGCTTAATGTATTCTCGTTCTTGCATACTCTGTTTGTATTATTATTTTATTTTATTTTTGATCTTTTGCATGGCGGGAAATTTTTTACTAGTAACTTGATTCGTAGTAGATCCAATGTCATTTTTACATTACTTTTGGCACCAGTTTGGCTGTTGTTTATGGCTTTCCTTGGATGCCATTGTTATAATTTGATCTCAAATGAAAAGAAAAAAATAATAAGTTCTAATCATTAGTTATCTTTGATGCTAAAATAAAATTATGTCAAATTTGAAATCAAATTTGAGCATAATCAGTTATATAACATCATTTTTTCAGTTAAGAATAGAATCAAATATTGGAGTAAAAATTCTATAATTTTGAAACTATTTGATTCTAAATAGAATCATTTTTTTTTAAAGTAGATTCAAACATTGAAACAAAAATTTTATAATTTGTATCAAAAATATTTTTTAATGACAAATAATAATAATAATTATGCTTATTTTAATTATATGATTGAACTCACTCTGATACATAACTCATTAGGTCGAATAAAATTATATCTTATTTTTAGAATAATATTTTGACTCTAACATTGAAATAAAATAAAAATGTAACTGTATGTTCTTGAGATGCCGCCCGTTATGGGACGGAGAGGGAGTAGTCGATCACTCCTGACAAATAGAAACAAAATGCAGAGTGGTTTACATTACATGACCTGAACGGTAGGCACACAGATTACAGATATCTCCGACGCCGGCCACTTACTCCGCCTCGCCCGCCCAAACCATTCTCGCTTTTTTCAAACACAAATCTCTCTCATCTCCATTCACACGCTCACTCGCTCTCTTCACTCACCAACCCCAAAATCCCCAATTCCCAACCACTCGCATTCCATCCCAATCCCAAAACCCTAATTTTCCCTCTCAAGATCCACCCATTCCCCTCCAATGGCTACCGTGGATTCCACGTCTCCTGCCTCCGATCCCATCTCCTTGGTTCGTTTTGTTTTGCCTTGTATGTTGCGGTTTGGATCTGTGTGTGTCTGATTATTGTTTTACTTTGTGTGTTTTGGTTGGTTTTCAGGCGAAGGAGAATCTGAAGCCGATGAATGGGAGGATGAAAGAACTGCAGGAGTGGCGGGCCGAGCTCATGAATCGACTTCAGAGTCTCAAACAGGTATGGATTTGGAGTTTGATGGGTGATTTTCTCGTTTATGTACTGTGGTATGTGGTTGGTGTGATTGGTTGTGTTTGGGACAGGATTTGCATAATTGGAAGTCCAAGCTCGATACTCAAGTCAAGATCTACCGCGACGTGAGTGCTCCTTTCCTCTCCTATCTGCTAGTTACGAGAAATGCTTTGCTCTCATCAGCTCAGCAGTAGGAATCTAGTCTGTGGATCACTATTTGCTTTGTTAGACTTCTCTTAAGTAATTGCAATTGGATATGTCGTTCTCAATTTGCGAAAACTGAGACGCCCGGAAAATTGAGAGTCCACGAACTATGTAACTCACGTACTCGTTAAATTGTCAGTATTTCCTCTCTTTTGTTTCTTTTATTTTTTTCGTTGGTTTTGTGAAGATAATAGAGAAGCATAAGGGTTCTTAAAGAATTGACTTGTATAAGATAGATTTCACTTGGTTGAGCTCTTGAGCTTAAGCAACCTTGAGCACGTTATGTCAAGGAAATTTATACAAATGTATGTGGTCGCTGAATAGATATTGCCTCATTAGATTTTGTGTTTAAGGTTGATTACACAGGATGATGTTCAAAGTAAATGGAGGTTGAACTTGGCAGTTTTTATCGGTCGATTTGGAGTCTGGTGGTTCATGTAGATTAGATCTTGGGTTAATTACTCTCAAGCTTGAAGATGTTCTGTCCTGGTTTATTAGAGTTAACTAGTTTTTTGCTCACCAGGTACATGCCACCTTTTTTTAGATATTGGTGTCACATTCTCGCAACTGCATCAATGGCTTTAGTGTTTTTGCATAGTCTCTTTACTAGATTTCTTCTACATTTTTAGATTGATCTCATCGGATTGTAGAAATTAATCGATCATACCCATCCATACATTGGAAAATGTCTTATATGACAGATGAATGTTTTAGTTGAGGGAAATTTACTGTTGTAATGTCCCGGAAATTACCTGTTTAATACCTGCTTGACATGTGACGTTAAGGCGACGAGATTATAAGGGGTTTAGGTATTAAAAACATAGAAACTTATATGAAATAATCGAACTTACGATATTCTTTATTACATGAAAATCCATAACATTCAGAAAATAAAACACTAAGCTATATATATATTCAGGACATTAAATTCATGTTGATCAAGTTTAATCTTGTTTTGTAAGCGCTTAGCCATTTTAAATGTTTTAAGGTTTTTCATGTATTATATATCATGTCATGTTAGACGAGATGTATTAAATCATATTGATGACTTGAGAGGAGTTATCATAAAAATATTATTAAAATAGTCACTTAATGTGGCCGTATTAAGGACGACTGGACATGCTTAATAATTTTTGCAAGGGTTAATTATACCTTCCATATTTAGTCATGTAAATCATAATTCCTCCTAGTCATTATTATATACATGCATTGCATTTAATTCTATGTATAACAGGTGATTATCATGATGTTTCATGTTTTTAGTTAAAATCACATTTAATTATATTCGAGGTTATCGGAAAAGAATTCCCCACATGTTATTCAGGTTAGGTATTTTTGCAACATTTTCATAATTTAATTTTGTTACAAAATATAATCATTAGCATATTAGAATCATGGTTTGCCAAAACGAATCGATTGAATACAACACCACGGTGGTGGTTTCCGGCAGAGACTCGATGACTACCCATAGATAAAGTACGATGACGAAGGAAACGGAAGCGCCTACTCTTTCTCGGTCTCCGCTCTAGATTGATCTTCCCTAGACTGATGTCAAACTGATGTGAATTTTTGATTTAATGTATATAGAGAAACTGCTACAGAAAATCAGGGGAGAAGTTCCCTGATATCTCAATGAAGTGGGTGCGATTTTAACAGCTTTTCAAATGTCAAAATTATCATCCTGATCCCCTAACTCCTTTGGGTTATATTCCGTATTTATTCATAAATATAATTAAAGGTTCTTATCCCATATGAAATAATCCATAGATTTTAACATCGTCAAATTTTTGGGATATTACAGTTATAGAGATTGTGGCGTTGAATTTGACTGACATGGAAACATAGGAACGTTGTTTGTTAACTGAAGTTGACAACTTAAGTGATGCTGGGAATTCTTTACACTTCAACGTCAGTTCTGTCATGCTGCAATATATGCTTCAGCTATTCTCTTGACTCTCTAAGTTATTAACCACATTCTTTTGACCCGCACGTTTCCCTTTCAAATCAGCTGAGTTTAATATTGTGTATGTGTGAGACCAAGATATTCATCAAGTCCCTTGATGAATAGCGCTCTCACATGCGTTGCATGTAAAGGTTTGCAATCAAGTACTAGATGCAAGGCTGCAATATATGCTTCAGCTATTCTCTTGACTCTCTAAGTTATTAACCACATTCTTTTGACCCGCACG
>LIEC01012417.1:0-27363 GCA_001925005.1 Drosera capensis
AGCCTGTCTTGGCATTTAATCAAGTGGGTATTAGGTGTACCATCTGAGGAAACCCCGGCCTTCCCGTTCTTTACTTGCAACAATGACACTCCAACCACCACAGTCGTACACTTTTCCTGATTTAAGCATTGTGTTGTAATGCTCGCAAGTGAGTACGGGAATTAGGTAGGTGATATTTGTTGATCGAAATCTAATGTTATTGCTGTAACAATATTGCAATGTTGAACACTTGAATCCGTCGATCTCATGAGAAGTGTAATGCTAATACAGTAAGTTATTTTTGTCGAGCAATCTTAGTCGTCGGTTTCCAAGTGGAATGATCTAACACACATAACTCAATATGTGAACAATCACAGCTCCGTCTAACGACGATGTGAGACCTTTTCTCTGTGTCTGATAATTTGTCATCTATTTATAGAAGATCAGATGGGAGAGTTATCATGAATGGGAAAATGACTCATGAAACACTCTTCAAGATATAGTAATACTCCACTTGTTAGATATTGTGAGATAAATGGTGATGATTAGTTTGATGCAACACACGAAAAATATCCATAATAAAAACTCCATAATACCTTAACAGGCCCAAAGTAACACTGAGTCCAACAAATGCTTCCATGATCACAAGCCCAAACTGGAATCTACCACACCATTACTGGGCTTTCTGGCCCATTCTACCCCAAAAGCTAGTAAAGTGTTTTCTTTGAAACCCCATGCTCCCAGCATAGGAGCAATCGATGCTCCGTTTGTGGCCGCGGCGGTGTTTGTCGCCGTGAGTTTGCTGTCGCCGGTGAGGGTTAGCCCAATTAGGGTTTTTTTACAAGTGAAGGTGTTTTCGTTTTGTTGTGTGTGGTTTTCTGTGATTGGTTTTATTGTTTGTTGTTGTGTGATTGTTAGAATTTGCTACTTATATGATTGCATTTGGTCTGTGGAGAATCGGACAATGTTCAAGGGATTAGGGGATTCCATGTGCGTTGAGTGTGGATTTCGATACTTGCATTTGGAATGAGGCTTAAAAGTTTATCAGCAATTCATGTATTGTTTCTCTTGTATAGCATTCGCAGCAGTGTCATGATCTCTATATTTAAGGACTACAGAAGAAAAAAATACACTCAATAGAGTCTCTATTTAAGGACTACAGAATACCACATTCCATTTCATCCCAAATTCATTCCTGCGATCCAAACGCATCATTAGAGTTGTTTTTCGTTGTGTTCAAGTACCGAGTGAGAGAAACATTTAAGTTACTAATCTGCTGGGGTTGCACATAATTCATGTTTTTTGGGAATCTCTATGTCTCCTACAGGTATATAAGAAAGAGTTGATACAACAGATATAAAACTACGTATATCTTATACTCACCAGATCTTATCTATGACGGGAAAGCCTGGTTTGGTGTTGGTGTTCTAGTTCATATTTCTTGTTTCGGAGTTTTCAATAAACCACTGCAAGTGTTAGTTAAAGCTTCATAGGAAAGTAGTCTTATACTCCACCTTACAGCAGAATTATCTTTGGACCCTGGTAGACATAGTCAGTATTCGCTTTAGAGTATCTGATTCGTGTTCTGCTAGCTATGAGACTTTAATTTGCGGGTGTAATGTTCCTATCATACGCTATTAGAATATGTGCCATGGTCTGTAGACGGATATGAACAACTGGAATATGCAGACATTAGGGAGAAGTATAAATAGCTCAACTACTATTGTAATGAGGCGTCTTTTTTCTTCTTTTACTCGTGTAAGGGCTGTTACACTATTGTCCATCTGCATATCTTGGCATTTTCCTGCTTGATGAATAAAAGCTGATCTTGATCAATTGCAATGTTCCCGGAACCATTTTCTTGGCAGGCTACTACTGCAATGCAAACCAAGGCCATGATGGAATCAAGGGTTGTTCATGTTCCGACTGAGGTATTCACTTCCGTTCGAATTTAGCACTAAAAGTTCCGCGATCGATAGATTTAAGTTGTTTCTATTAGCGTTGCTTGCATTTCTGCTATGCGGTGATAACAGTTGTTCTTCATATCGCTGCTGTTATCATGTCAATATCAGAGCCTTCCTATCAGAGTATGAGCGTCGCAGTCATTGAAAGTCTAGCTAGAAACTCATCTCTTCTGAGAAAGGAATGACAATCGAATCATGGTTCATGTTAACGGCTGGAAGGCAAATACTAGTGACGTTCACGAGTCACAGAGCAATTGATGAATGGATTTGAAAGCAAGAGAAAGAAGTTCAGAAAAATTTCCAGGAAGGTGAGATCGAACATTGAGCTCATTACAGTAGACGAGTCGCAGAGCGATTGCTGAACGGCGGTCATCACCTGGACTCCTCTCTTCTCAATCAGATAATTACATCCCTTTTCCCTATTGTACTCTCACATTCAGAAGTTTACTGGTTCATAACTGCTCTCTTTTGCTGTATTTCGGATGGCGCCACTTCTGTTCTTGAAATGTACAATGCAGCTGCAGTAAGCACACATCATTGTTCAGCTGTCCAAGGCTGGGAGCAGATTCCTGCTCTCCAGCATCAGGAACAGGAAGGCAACCATGCTATCTCATTGAGGTATCACCACTTTTCCATTCATCCTCTCTTGTTCGAGTTCTGTTCTACTAGTTCTCCTTACGGTCTCATCATGATGCTGGACTTGAATTTGAGGTCTACTACTCGCTACAATTCTAATGGAGATTGGATTCAGAAGTTCAAAGGATAAATGTAGGAGATGAGGGCGCAACTGCAGGGGCTATATATCTTGGGGGAGGTCTGTAGATTGTTACTGCATTTTGAATGCGGCTCTCTAACACTTGAACTAGACAGATTTGCAGAAATAGGAGAGTGAATCAAAAACGCTGAGGAAGGGCACCAGGAAGAAAGTAAATAATACTCTCATTGTCTCATTAAAATTGTAACGAATTGACTTTTGAAATTATTATATACGTATTTTGACTAATTTCATTTTATCATTAGAAGATATAAAAATGAATTTTTTTTTATTTCAGGTTATACTACACAACAAGAACTATTATTAATGTTTTATTAAAAATTTACAAAAAAACATTATTAAATCGTCCCGCGAAACGGATAAAGTTTATTTCGATATATATGTACATAGTTAATTAGTTATAATTTTAATGGGATGAAAGGAGTATCGGACACCAGATATGGTGTCCTACATGAATATGCTCTTGAAATCGCAGGTTGAATAAATAAGGAGATGAAAACATGCATGGAAATGGACCTAACACACAACAGACATGAAGGCAAAACAGAAAATTGAGATGATATCAAATATAAGATCTCAGTAAGACAAAGAAACTGATATCCTGTGCTCATAGGAACTGGCGAACTTCCGAGGTAGGGAAGGCTGACTTTGTCACTGACCAACCCTTCTCGACAAAATGCATCTAAGCTAAAACATCGTTGATCACAACAAGTCGAAAGCTATGTGGTTAATCTCTTTAGCTATGAAAAACAATACACTGATGACATATTCCTGACTTCATGATTAGAGGAATCAATAATTTACCTTTCAGGTAATCCTTCCCTGAATAGAATGGGAAAATGCAAGCGAATATCGCGACAAAGTTTGAGGTCAATGAAAGACTACAAGGATTCAAAACTTTTCAGATTTTTGGGATAAGCAGCAACTATTCGAGTAGGGCCAATGGTCACCAAGGACAGAGCGATAGAAAAATAACAATAGGTTTGAGGATATATAATAAATTAAATTGTTATTAATATGAATTAGAATATATATATATATATTATTAATTTATTTATTTAAATTATTCAGTTAAAAATTAAGCCCAACTCATATATTCATTTTAGGTGAGTTTGAATATTGGACTCTTGGTTCTCCCCGAATCCCTACCCAGCTCACATACTGTCACGGAAAATTTATGCGAAGACAATATGCACCAGATGGGACAAAATTCGTGTAACAACCTACCAACAAAAATCATATCAAAACATAAGATATTTCTATCACGATAAACCTGAAATGCCTTCGGCAAGAAATCCAAACCCTTGAAACCACACGCATTTTTTCATCATCATCTCCACCCAACATTGACAATCCATAAAGCTTAAAAAAAAAAAACACTAGTAACATTTATTCTTGTTCATCATCCAACTGTCCACGACAACAATACCTCGAATCATATTCAACATTCACGCCTTGAAGCAACCCGCGATGGGATTCAGATGAAGATGACTATGGCCATGCCCGTGATCAAACCCTCCACCTCTCTCCATCTCCCTATCAATCAACCCCTGCACGTACCTAAACTCCTCGACGCAACACGGGATCGTGATCGTACCCTTCTGATCGAACCCGTACACCTCCTCGGCCGCCTTCAAGAGCCTCTCGAACAGCGGGTGGTTGAAGTATATCACCGGCACGACGAACCTCTCTTGGTGTTGCTCCTCCCCGACCCTTATCGCCAGACACCCTTTGGGCACGTCTTTCGAACGTGAGTGATTGTTGTTGTTGTTGTCATCGTGGTGGTTGCGGTGGTGGCGACGAAAACTGCAGCTGCTTAGTAGCCTCTTGTGTTCTCCTGCTTGGCGCATGATAGCTAATTGTTAACTAGATGAATGAAATGGAGAGAGCGAGGGAGCTAGCTACAAGGGCCAGAGATCGAAGGTGGCGAGGAGTTTGTGTGAGGCGGCCATGGTTTCTTTTGGGGTTTGGAGAGGAGAAAAAATGGGTGTCGGTTTGGTTTTGATTTGTATGAGAAAATTATGAGAACCATAGAAAGGTCGTCTCACGTGTGCTCGTGGGGTTTATACTATAGATGCAGATTTTCGTGGAAAGATTTTGAAATAAAAAATAAGTATTTTATTTTTATTTTCTTTCAAGAAACTCCATCAGTTTTAAAATATAACTATTTGAAAAAAAAAATTTGTTTCTTTCATATTTTTTTATATGAAATAATTAATAAATATGATATGTTATATATATTTTGAAACGAGTCAAATAGATAAGTGTTATTCTTATATTATAGAGTAGGGGAGTAGAAGATAATTATTGACCCAGTTAGTTAAAATGTTATCTTAAATTATATAATATGATTTTTGGTTTCCTCTTACTCTATATGCTTTGTGTCGTCCGTCTTAGCATAATTGCGACTGCAACAGGAGGCTTTTAGTCATCTTACAATGAAGTTTCGTGAAAAAATTTCGTAAGATGAAGTTCGATCATCGGGTTACAAATAAAAAACTATGTCGATGAACAATCTACTAGTATCGTGTCTTAATTTTATTTTACTCTATATGTTTTTTGATAAATGTTCGAATTTTATTACTCTCTCCTTCCCACGAAAAATAACATTTGTTTTTTTCTAAACGGTTTCATAATGAATGCAATGCTTCTTTATATAAAATCTATTCACACACAAAATTCAAATCACCCATAATATATTTACTAACTTATCTTATAAATATTACAATACATATTAATAATAATATAAATTCAGCATAGATATAAAATATTATATTAAATCAAATCATTTCGTTTTTTATGAGATGAAAATAATGGGACGGAATAAGACTTGGGCTTTTTTCCTTGACCAAAAGAGATACGACCTCAAAAAGAACAATCACGATTCATTTCAAGTCTTCTTGTCGACTGTTTAAAATAAAAGATGATTCTATTGTGAATTATTGCATGGGTGATCATCACGATGTGTAGGTTGCACCTTAAGATTTGTTTTCGCCCAAAAAAAATTGATAATAATGAGATGCTGAGAGGTGGCTGAAACAGAGCGGTGGAAGCGGGCGTCACGGTATACTCCCCGCTGATTTTATTTTCTTCTGTCAAGTTGCATGGTGACAGTGGCGATATAGCTAGCAGAACAGAAAAACAAATTAAGAGGAGTGGTTAGGCAGCGGCAAATTTGGGATTTCAGTGTCAGTATGTGTTGGACGTTGGAGCAACACGTCTAGGCAACAGATTAGCCGAATCGTTCACGAACTTGTTTAATTTGACTTGATAAAGATTTGATTTAAGTATTGTTTATTAAGTTCGTCAACTAAATTAAATTCATAAAATTAAATGAATCAAATTTGAGTTATTTATAACTTAGTTTGATAGGTTAACGAGGTGACTGATTTATAAATTTATGAACCGACTTGTTTAAAAACATTGCTACAGTTTATATATGTTCATAAAATTTAATTTTCATAACAATATAATTAACATATTTTGTATACAATTTATTTTCCACAAAATTCTAGCTGCTAGTTTTGATAATAAAAGTTTTTGTTTAAATTTTATTGATATTATTATTTGTTCATAAAAAACTCAAGTCAGCTCGAGTGAATAAATAAGTCGAGTCAAGCCGAGCAAAATCCTTAATATTTATGAAATAAGCTTAATAAGCTCGATTAGAATAAAATTTTAAACCCAAATTTGAACCTAATATTTACCTAAACAAGTCGAAGCCGAGTTCAACTCATATCTAACTCGACTCAATTCTGCTATTTGCAGCCAAAATTACGTCGATAGAATAGTAATCAAAGTACCTTGTTCCAAAAATGTTTTTCCATTTGAGACATTTCAATATAAGTAAAAATTTTATTTTATTTGAAATTTTTTTATATTATAAAACAATTAAAAAAATTATATTTTATATCATATCAATTCATCTTATCATCTTTTTTTTTCTTTTTTTCTCTCTCTCTCACATATTTATAAGAACAAAAATATCATTATATATTAAATTAAACACATTTTGATTAAATTAAAAATGGTCCGATACGGTTCTGACTCTTGATGATTTTCTATCCCATCCGCTTATTTTGATTCCTAAAAAATTTTGTTACACAAAATTTAACAAACAAGGTAAACAAAAAGCCTATGATATGATTCAATTGGATTTTTTGGAGGAGATGAAGTGCAATCTGTTATTTCCTGTTAAATTCAGAAGTAGGGTTAAGGCCTGTTTTTCAAATATTTGGTACACTATTAATTTCAATGGTGAATATGGTGATTTCTTTCAAGGAAAAAGAGGGGTTCGTCAAGGTGATCCTATGTCGCCTTATTTATTCGTTGTAGCCATGGAATATTTGTCTAGAACTATGAAGCATGTCAGTAAGATACCTGACTTTAGTTTTCATCCCAGTTGCAGCAAGCTGAGCATTATCAATGTGAACTTTGCTGATGACCTTATGCTATTTTGTCGTGCGGCTGTCACTTCTTTGAAGTATGTGCAGGCCTGGATCACTTTTCTTCTATCTCTAACCTGGAAATAAAAACCAGTAAGAGTCTGGTTTTCTTTGGAGGTGTGAATATGACTTGTGGTATTCTCCCTGTTAAATATCTTGTTGTGTTTTTGTCATCGAAGAAATTGAGCATACAACATTACTCTCCTCTTATTGAGAAGACGACTAAGAGAATCACCTCGTGGTCAGCTCGAATGCTCTCTTATGCAGGTAGGCTACAATTGATCAGGTCTGTCCTTTACTCTCTCCATGTCTACTGGGTGCAAATCTTCCTTCTTTTTGATGTTGTTATTGAGGAGATTGAGGCAATATGTCGTGTATATCTTTGGACTGGTGTATCCCTTAATAGACATCGTGCATTGATAACCTGGAAGGATGTGTGCAAGTCAAAATAGTATGGAGGTCTTGGTTTTCTGTATCTGAGGTGGTGGAATGTTTCCTTAGTTTTGAGGCTAATCTGGGATATTGCACGAAATAAGGAATACATGTGGATCAGGTGGATTCATATCTACTATTTAAAAAGGGAGAGTATCTGATGTATTGCGGCTAAACAAGGTTCGTCATGGGTCTGGAAGGAGCTTTTGTTAGCAAGAGATAGTTTGATGTCCGGGATTGAAGTGTAGGGTGAGGATTATAAATGGAAGCATTGTGTCAGTGGGATCTATATGGTTAAAAGTGGGTATAATGTCTTATCTGCTGACCTGATTAAAATGTCTTGGTTGGCTGCTGTGGACCGATTAAGAGTCAAGAAAAGGCTCTGTAAGATGAATATGACAGCTGATAACTTGCGTGAGTTTTGCAGAATCGAAGTTGAAACAAGAGATCATTTTATTTTTCTTTTCTTGCCCTTATTCTCAGCTAGTTTGCTCCTTAATCTTAATCTTAATCTTGCCCATGTTTAAGCCGCAATCAGCTGACAGATATTCATGGGAGTTGTGGCTTCGATGGTTTAGCAAAATCTCAGTTGGGAAAACTGAGCTTGCTAGACAAAGGAAGAAAGTGATCTCACATCTGGTTTATGAGCTATGGATGAAGAGAAACAAGAGGGTTTTCAATGGAAATACTAGATCTGCCGAAGAGATTGCCAAGGAAGATTGTCATGTGCTATAAAGTTATAGGATTTTCGTCCCATACTGTGAAGAACAGGAGCTGATGTGATTTTCTTTTGGAGTTTATTAGTCTTGCATTTCTTATGTGTTAGTAGATGGTGTATCGGATTTGAATACATGATGTATCCATCACTTGCTTTGGAGTTAATGAAAGATAAACGCAATTACGGGAAAAAAAATATTGGACGGAGGGAACCTTTATTTTAGACAATATGTTACTTTTTTGAACAATCAATTTTATGTCAATCTAGATAAAACCAAATTGTGACTATTTGTAATAAGCATATTCTTTTTATACTACCATTGTTTGCAAAAAAAAATAAAAAAAAAAATTGTATAAGCATGAATAAAAAGAAGGGCCGTTATGGGAAAAGGAGGAGGAAAGATTGGAGGGGGTGCAACATTAGTGGTGTGAAAAGCACCACTTTTTTTCCGAAAGTTGATACAAAACTAAAATTAAGGGTCCGGTTGGTTTTTTTTTTTAATTGATTGATGAAACATTATTTTTTATTATTGATTTTTATTTCTATGATTGATTTTGTTTATCAAAATTTTGAACAACGATATTACAGCGCTAAGAAAATGATGAAATGACATCAGAATGCATGTCATCTTGTCCAAACCCTCTCAGTGAAGTAAATATAAATATACGGGTTATTTTCGTTGTTGTACGAACAAACTGTACCGAATTAAATAACCACAACCCTAAATTTCTAAGAATGTCCAAGTCCAGCCCATCTGTGATAAGCCCAAGTATTCTTTCAGTTTCATGAATCTACGTCATTAGGTTGGTGCCAGTTACCATTTGGGCCGGCAATTAGATGGGCCAGTGGAACCACATTTATGTGCCACACTGTCGTCTCATGTTGATTAGACAAACCGTTGGGTCCCACATACGTCTTGGGCCGGGACACGAAATCTGTCTTCTTTTTTTTTTTTGGTTTTCATGCGATTGAGAATGCTAAGATGAATATAAATGAGGTTTATATGTTCAATTCGGATTTTTAATATATTAATTCCTCGACATTATCATGCAAGCTACAAATGGAAATGGGAGATTAAAGATAATGAAAAGATGCATCAATAATTTTGGCCTTGGGACCACTACTTGCTTTGACGAACCTTAAACTCAAAGGGTTGCCATCAAAGCATGCGTCAAGTCAAAATGATAATAATGAACTAATTCTGAATTGAAAGATAGCCGCAAAAACGAGTGATTCACACCAACTTGATCAATAATGGCAATCAGCGGATGCAATTCTTTCAATATGCATTCAGATATTCATGATTTGAGATGTGTTATGTGACATCAATCGAATGGACTAAAAGGTTGTCACCGTCCGGATTCCTGCATTTGCTTGCATTGCGAACCTCTTTAAGTGATTTCGTTATCATCTTTGTTTAGACCGAATCGATACAACGTCAAGCAGAGAAGATCATTTTGTATGTGGACATGATGAAGATGGATGAACATTCATCATTCATGGATCAATAACAAAAACAACAACAATCATGGAATTCCATCACAAATAAGGAACGAGATGGATAAGATATACATAATCTTTAATTATATATCGTGTATATCTTACAGATTGTTTTCCGTTACCATTGTAACCCAATTGAACATGAAGAAAAAGCCAACACTTGAAATGGTAGCTAGCTAAAGTGATGGTTAGGATCACAAACCCAATTGAACATGAAGAAAAAGCAAACACTTGAAATGGTAGCTAGTTAAAGTGATGGTTATGATCACAAGAGCCGAATGGTGCCATTGGCCAGAGCAGAGTCTGGTGCAGAAGCAGCACAGACGTGCTTTCTCCAATTCAATTCAATGCAAAAAAAAACTGAAGAAGTTGCAGGTGACATGCTCCCTTGTTCACCCCCAACACCGTAGCGGTAACTTTCAGTTTAAAAACAAGATCATAACTAGTAGTCACACCTATACCAAAATCCACCAACATTTGCTCACATTTCATGCACATATGAATCCACTTGTGTGATTTTATCGTCGTGTTTTAACTTTTATTGTTGTTTGATGAAAAAATGATATGTATGAACTTGGGATTGTTTGATATTGTTTTTCAAAGCAGAATCCAGAGCCACTAATAGAATCCAGAAATCTAAATTCAAAACCAAAAACATCACAACAAACGTGTAATCCCTCAAGATTTTATATAAAATATTTGCTAGACACGTGGAGTTACTGTCGCTCCAAAATCTATTCGAAACAAGACGACAAGATTTCATGGGATTTAAGTATCAGAAATATAGGGATCTAATAAAAAATGTTCAACTTACATTGTATTAAATTATATTAAAATCAAATGTTCAGAAAAATATATATGAAATGTTACACTAAGTCGAATTTAATCAACATCGTTATGAAACGACCCATCCCCCGATCATTTATTACCTGAAACAAACACGCAACTGAATAAACACGCAACCGTGAGCTCGAACATCGAGTAACACAGGATACATCTTATCATATTCTGTGTTTCTTCTGTACAAATAGGATGCAATGCAAACAATACCGAGCAATCATATACCAAATAGAAATATATTAATACGTACAGAATAATAATTCAAGTTGATCACATTGTTTTATTATCCTTAAAATTTATTAAAGTTTTTAAGATTTTTCTTACATATCATGTCATGTCGTGTTAATTTTTGTGACTTTTGTAAGTTGATGACATGGGAGGAGTTATCATAAAAATTTAATATAGTTACCTAACATGATCGTACTAGGAATAATTAAACAACATTTATGGCCTCTACAGTCGACCTAAAAAGATAAAATTTCAATCAAACACGACCATCATTATATGTCGTTGCATGCACGTGAAAAGGTTAATTACACACACCCTACTTAATCATGCAACCGTAACTCTAACAGTCATTGATAATTATAGTAATTGCTTCTTATTCAGTATTCAAGATTTTCAGCCCGATAAAATGAAATTAATCATTATTTTCATGTATAATAGGTGGTTGTTATAAAATTTCATATTTTATATAACGTCATATTTAATTATACTCGATGTTAACTCCAAATAATTCCTCATAAATCATGGGGTCAGATATTTTTGCAACATTCTCTAAAAATTTTCAGGACTAATAGTTCGCTACAAAAATAATATACAATCAATATAGGGTATCAAACATAAAAAATAAATAATATTCAGGAATCTTTATTATAATCTATAATATTATACAGATTCTATCGTTACTCTTTTAGCCATGCAAATTTTAACATTAAAGACAGTCAAGAGTATTAGGATTTTATTTTTTTATTTTACACGTAAATACATGATCAAACAGTCACACAAATCAAGTCACGCATGAACAAATATTTAATTTAGGGTAACGATGTGTGTTATATTCTCATTTTTAGAAAATTAAAAAATTATTTAAATGATCCCAAGCTTAATCATACTCATGTGTCACGTTGGTACGTATAATAAAAATGAATAAGATAAATATCATTGTAACAAATTTAAGTGTTAAAAATATTATATTATATACACATAAATGTACACAGCTCCTAATGTGTGTTCATTGGGAATAAATCCCCTTTTCTCCTCTCTATCGAACACAAACAAGGGCCGGGTTCGGAAAATTTCAGACGAGACGTAGGACATTGGCCATGCCCAGATCTAGGTCGTCGATGGTCGGGGCGGCTCCGACGAGGCTGACTAGGTCAAGGAGGTGCTCGGGGTTGACGTCGAGTGACGGCGAGCCTGTTTCCAAGCCTTGGCGACGGCGGCGAAGGTGAGGCGGCTAGATCCGATCGGGACAATGAGGGGATATCGGGCATGAGTCGGGGAAGAGCGGGAAAGACCGTCCGTGCACGGGGCTGCTCCAGCGAGAGGCGGCGTGGGCGTATCCCGCCTTGCGTAGCACGATGTAGGTGTGGGCGGCATCGGGGTGGTCGGATCCGGTTGGTTTTTGTTGTTTCCGTCGTCGGGGATGGCTGACAGGGACAGGGTGCTGCCAAATTTGTCGGAGATAACGTTCTATGGATCCTGTCATACGAGACGAAAGCGGAGACGAAGACAGGAAACACTTACACTTTTTTTCTTTATCTTATCTCTCGGTTAGGATGCTTAGGTTCGATGTGAAATCAACATGATTTAAGACTAGTATATATATATAGTTTGTTGAGATATTTACGGAAGCACTTAACGGGTCGTTGATGATTTAAATATTTTAAAACCAATCAAATCTTCTTAAAGATGTTCTTGCGTAAATCTTAACCCACAATATTTTATGAAAATAAATACGACCATAAATACGACCGAGAGAGACGATTAGAAATATTTATATTTTCCAAAATTTGTTAAAATATTACAAAATGTGACGATTATTAAAAAAAGAAGTCTTAAATATTCTGAACAAATAAATTAAAAATCAAAAATTAAAGCATACTTTCTCGAGATTTTAATTTTTTGCTTCAGATTCTCCCTTTGATAAACATAAATCCATTCCAAACCGTTTAGATTTGTTAATGAAAGAATCTAAAATAGAAATACAGTGTTAGAAGCCATGCCGAAGATGTCCTTATAGTTCAATAGTGTAAAAAAAGTATATTTAAAAGTACATGTAAACAAAAAGATTCAAAAAAGTCATGCTTTTCCATCAGTCAAAGTTTCGAACTTCATCTTTTTAAATGAATGCTCCAATCTCGATTCATTAATTTTGCTCAAACCAAGTCCCCTTTTTTCCATTGCATGTTTCCAATATTTGCCAAATAACAGTTGCTATTCAAGTAAACACCAGTTCTCTTAACTTTTTGAAAGCAATTCCCAAAACTAGTAACTGCAACCAAACATCAAGTAAAGAAAAGGCCAATACTACTTGCAACTACATTTATATGAGAGTGATATAGGCACCATTATATAGTGTTGGCATGATCCTTGAATGTTTTGTGATCAGCGTATGCAACAATCCGATATGAGAAGAATAAGATAAACATATTCTTTATACCTCTATTACGTACAATAGAAAAACTGTTGCCGAAATGAAATAGTGGTAAGGTGCCATGGCTAGGGGACATGTAAACTTGGAGAAAGCTTGTGTCATTTGCTCTGATTCGCCCACTTCGTTTCACATCAACTGTTTCACCACACTTCTGTCGTCTATCCAGACTTAGTGGGGCTAAACAACGCAAGCCAGCTATCCTGAGTTAAACACAGATAACATCACAAACACACCATGCATGAATTATGCATCTCCGTTTCTTTCCAAAGGAAATCCATGGGGATTTTCTTTAGTCAATGAATAATGCGTAAATTCTGAAGATTTTAAGTCATTTTAATTGATATTGGCACTAAAGACAAATTACTCAAATCAAACAGCTGCAAAGGATCCTCGATTATCTTAGAACAAAAAGATGTGCATATGTCACTTTGAACTTTCATTTGTTCAGTTCTCGATCAGAACAATATTTCAATATAATATGATGCCTACACCAAGCATTATACAAGTCTAATCTAACTTTTGCATCAGATATGCACATGAGTCAACTGTCATGAGGAATGGAATCCTCAGCTCAATAACTAATCATGCATAATGCAACAAGATTAACTCTGATCATGAGTAGTACTAGCTAGTAAACAATTATTAGTACACAGGTTCAGAAAAGAATAGTGTAGCTAATTAATCAGTGTGCCTCTAGTCAGAGACTGCAGAAATTTAGGGATTGAGAAGAGATCTAGACAAGTACGGATGATAACTCCCAAGGAAATGTAAATGTTCATGACTAGCGAATTAGCTTGAATGTACTAAGAACCAGCTAGGAGATGACTGCATGGATAGGAGGAAGCAGTAGAAGCTGAGATGTAGCAATAAATCGAACGAGGGCCTATATGATACTTCATTTGTAAGTGTTTTAACAACAAACTTTAGTTTTTGCGGAGGAAATCTACATCATGATATTTGAAAAAGTCGAGGTGAGCTGTGCATAGGCATTCGCAACCAGAACATAGTCGAGGAAGGACGAAAAATACGCAATCTTATCTCTCTTGTTATCTCTAATGTTGACAACAGGAAGGAATGTTTAACGAAGGATCCCTCAATGTAAGAACCAATGTCGTCAAGCGAAAGCAAAATCAATCTTCCAAAGATCCAAGAAAACAAATAAACATTCAAGTGTATCACAGCTACATGAATCTCCAATCGTCTTGTTCGAGTTACGCGAAACTGCGTATCCCAATTGCAAAAACTTCGTAACATCTGTGTCATAGATGGCGTACCTGTACCTTTGCGTACCACAGAGTATTGCTTGATCATGCCAGAAATCATCCCCACGTGGATACAATAATAACAAACCCAATTATTCCCGTCCAAGATAATATCTCTGGAGCGGAAGAACAACTCCGGGTCTGAATGAGGGGAAAAAAATTCAGATCCAAAGCAACCATGTCTAGAGAGAGATCATAGAATGATCAAATAGACACATTGATGATGAACCCTCCATCTCCTACGAGGACCAAAAGTGAAAGCCAGACACCATCATATCACTAATCAATAAAGCAACCAACAATGTCAATTTTTAACAGATCCAATCTCATGATTACACCGATCAAAATCACCCCCAAATCAAATCCCTAACTCCCCCAATCAAAATTCACCACCAGATCTTACCCAAAACAAAATATTGATACATACCCAGTTCATAAAATCCACAGAAAACAAAAACCCACCTCTACGATTCGCGAAAATCGCGATGATTTTGGGGGGAATGAAGCCTGGTCCGAGAACCCTTTAATTTCAATCCCACAAAGATCAAGATCACAAAAGGGGAACAAAAAGGGTCCTCGAGCCAGACAACATTCCCCTCAAACAAGAGATAAAAAAGGCTACCTTTCCCACTTTTCAACTTTTGCACATCGTCCTCAAAAGTCTCGGCAAAAAGGGGGGATTTCATTCTTCTGTTATTCATCTATCTATTTTCTGGTGGAAGTGTTCATTTCTTAATTAAATTGAGAAAAAAATCATAAAAAGAAAATAAAACTCTCTCAACGTCTCTCTCGGTTTTCACCCCCAAAAGACTAGGCTTTATTCAAGGGGGAAGAGATTTTGGGGCTCAAACATGAGAAAGTGATGAAAGAAATTAACTCAGTGTGTTGATATAAGATGGAGATGTGAGAGGAGAGTGGGAGTTGTGTGGTGAAAATGACAAGGGAGAAGAGGAGAAAAAGGGAGACAGTGTTGCAGGTTTACCGCAGAAATGAGTATGACTTTCTAGCGTCATCACAAACCACCCACCATTGATATCAAACCCTCTCTCTTTCATTCATTCATTCAATTCAATGGGTTTCATCACAAACCACCCCCACCATTGATATCCGGTTTTCTCCATGTTATTAAGGACCGAAGGTGTATTTAGTAACTTTGTGATATTTTTTTTCGGATATAAATACAACATCTTGTAATACGAAAAAATGAAGACGATTTACAATCAATCATCTTGGCTTATTTTTTATTCAATAAAAAATTCTATTTAAATAATCCAATAATATATATATTATGAAAGGAAAAAATAAAAAATTCAAATTCAGAACGGGATGTGCACTTGCGAGGGTGTATTAACAATTTCTCATTGATAGAGGGTGCTTTGGGAATAGTAGCCTGCCTGATTAGCAGCATCATTAAGGAATTATTATTACTGTTAAGAGGAAGACCTCGTACAATGTGCAATGTTTTGACTGTGAAACAAGAACCTGACCTACATGTATTGGGGGAATCTTATCGTTAATTGTTCGTTTCCCAACCTGCAGACCTCGTAGCTAAAATTGTGGGAGGATTATAGTAGTCAGATAGTATATCTGATTTAGGGTTAGTGGTGAATTATGGTGTCATCAAACACAATCATAGGTATCTGAGTAGAAATAGATTATTGTATGAATTACTCTATTACTGTATGTGCTATATATTCTATTCGTCTTCTAATTTTATTTTTACCTCATTCCTCTCTTGATGCATTATTCAATATATATTTTGAAAAAAATATTATTATTCTAAATGACAAATTCACTATCTTTAATATTTCACGAGATTTTCTATAAAAAAACATTTATCATCTCATAAAACAAGCCAAATATTATCTCGTCATACATGTTTAGTCAAGAAAATACAACAGGGAGAGGACACTCTTAAAAGATAGGGTGATGGTGATGTGAAAAAGGTATCGAATCTTTAACCTCACAGTTATGAGGGAAGCGGTTTATCATTAATTCAACTCTATTTCAAGTTTATCAAGTATTGTTGAAATATGTGAAAAATATTGTCTCTTTATTTTTCATAAAAAAGGAAAGAAGTTTGTCTATTTCATTCTTCTCATACTCTATTCATTGTGAAAAATATTGTCTCTTTTCGTATCATTGTATGATTCGACAAGAGAACTTATATATGCGTTGATAAATAATGATCTTTATGTTCTTGTGAGTGTGTGCGAAAAAGAAGTGAGAAAAAAAAGATGATGGGATGGATTGATATAATATAAATTAAAGTAGGGGTATTTTTGGGAGTTTTGTATATAAAAATTTTTCAAATGGAGAAATGCTTGATTTATTTTGGGACGATCTAAATATAAAATCATTTCAATTAATTTGGGACGAAGTTATTGTCGTGAAACCAACTCTAAATGAAAAGAATGAGATCGAACTCATGACCTCATATCACGGTTTACTAATTTAATATTATATCAAGAAAATAACTCTTATCAAAAATTTAAACTGATGATAAAAGACTCATCAATATAGTGTATATCTGAACCGCTGCTATTATGGAGTTATAAAGAAAAAACAAATGAAAAAAAAACAAATGAGTAATGAATAATGAGAGTAGGATTGGGAAGTGTACTATCCATGATAATTCAATGAGAATGCTAGTAGTATCAGACTTTGGTGCGTCAGTGTAGTAGTTAGGTTTGTGTATTCACTTTTTGGCAGCCCCACTGCACCTTGGTTTAGTGCAACGGTGCTTTAAATTTTATGCTATGGCAACTAACACTAAACTCATTTGATTTGCATGGAATTCGATGGCAACCCCACCTCAGAATTTATTGCCCCTTTGCCAAATTTATATTCAGATTGTGACATGTTAGTTATCTCTCATTCAATGAGCAACTCCATCATTTTCTCATTATGTGATAACTCCATCTAGCAATCTATCTAATCTGCGTACCCAACATGTCATGGTATTGGCCTATAAGTTCCCATTGGTTTGCGTGCAGGTAAGAAAAACGTATTTTGAGGCTTAATTAAGATGTGAAGAAGAACTATCTCAGTGATTAAACGTATTTTTCTTTGATCCCACGGTGAGCAATTCAATGTCACATTGTCACGTACGTGTGAAGGCAATAATTGTAACTTCCTTCCTCCCTCAATGGATACAACTATTTGATTCTCAAAAGTTGAATTTTTTAGAATTTATTGAGGTCAATGAGATTACAATTAATTAATGAGATTTATTATAAATATGAGGAGATGTTTTGTGATTGCATGTATTTTGAAAATATTTTCTATATATATTATGCGACCAGAAAGTGAATCCCTATTGCAAGTTTATAAATCTCCTTTTTTTTAACTTTATTCATGCGACAGAGCAGGTAGCACTGCCACTGCAGCAGGCAGGGAAACAGTAGCACTGTAAATTTACTGTTTTTTCTCTGCATCTCTGCCCACACTTCCTCATAACTTAATGAGAGGTGTTTGCTTCCACTTTTTTTTTCTTTTTTAACAAGTCGCGTAGAGATGGAGAGCCTTTTTCCACTGTAAATATGTGAATCTGATAGAATCATAGAAACATATTCTGGACTATTAGTACACATTATTTATTGGATCAATTAACATATCGAAAAAAGTGTACCAGCACCACCGGCTGCTACACAGCTGCAGCAAAGAGAGTTTTCTTTTATGTATTTCAAATTTACCATATTTTTTTCTCTTTTTGAGATGTCTCTTTTTCTTCGTTTGCTGCTTCATTTCTCCCTTATCATATGTGACAATATGTTTTGTGCAAAACATTGTTGTCCTCCTGTGCTGATGATCAATCAATTCTATCAAAAATTTAAACTTAAAATAATTAAGTAACAAGTTCAAAACGCTTAATGCGTGAAAACTTTTCCGAATACAAAGGAAAACGGACGAAGAAAAACGTTGCAACATGTTCAACCACAAAGAAAGGTCCAATGGGGAAAAATAGCAAATCTCCCAACACATAACCTGCAAAGCCTGTCTCCACTTTTGACTTAAATTAATTATTACTAGTACAAAGCAAACCCAATAGGAGAAAATTACAGACCCGTCGATGATAAATTTAGATTTGCGTTAAACTAATCCAATAGGTGAAAGTGCAATGCCAGATGGGGATCTTCCCCTTCCCCCTGGCCTTATGTGGTAATACGCGTGCATTGCATTAAAATTAAGACAACGTGGACAATCTTGAAAAATGAATGGTAAAGGTTAGTTCATAATACTAAATTTAATGTAACGTGATTTGTTGAGTAATCAATTTCATCAAAAATACGTATGAATACGTAAAAAAAGAGATATTGACGGTAGAAGGTCAAGAACTGTATATCTAACATTATTGAACTTCTAGTCCCATGTCACGATTTATTCTAATATCATATCGAGGAATCAATTCAGTCGAAAATCTAAAACGATTGTACAAGCCTCAAGGTTATCTAACTATCTAATCTTATCCATTTTTAAACCTTATGATTTAAACTCAACGACCTAGTTGCCGTATTATATATGCATTACACGACATGAAATATAGGCATAGAAGTTTGCACAAACTATAAACTACGAAAAGCGCGCGTGTATTACACTATAATTAAAGTTTATCTAAGATGGAAGTAGCTTAATTGTGGAGTAACAATAACAGTTGAGTACAGGTGGTGAATGCTGTGAAAGGAATTGGGAAAGGATTAGTCCCGCCAAAAGTTGAAATACATGCTTGGCTTGCTTGCCTGGGAAGGGTTTGTACAAGAAATTTGTTGGCCGGAAAAGGATTAATAACAGCAGATGAGGATGTTTGTCCATCCTGTAACTCGAGCCATGAGTTTGTTAACCATTTGTTTGTCCATTGTTATGGAGATGGTGCGTATATTACACTATGGTGATGGATAATTGTATTGTTAACTGCTGAAGACCTTACCATAAGATCTTGGATTTTGTTTAAATTTTGAATTAAAAAAAAAAAACAAATAAATCAAATAAAGGATGAAGTTATGATGTGATCATAGTCAATAGCTATTGGCCCATCTGGGCGTTTGTTGTTGGACAAACTGAAGTTATCTCCCCATTTCGCCCAATGTTGGCGCAAAAACTCGAACCAAATTCAAGCCCTCGTTACTGAAAGTTAGATATTGGGCTGGATCCAATGGGGAAGTCTGTTCAAAATCGGAAAAGCGTGCTTTGCTTTATGCACTTTTGGGCTTCGGCTTTGAGATCTCTTCTAGCCCAATGAGGGGTCGATGGGCCCATAGTGGGCTTTTGTGAGAAGATTAAACTGGGCTGTGCTTCTGAATCCGCATCTTTTTCGGATATCATCAGATGTCTGTTCATAAGATCTAAATAGAATGGAAAGAGATTAAGAAGAGATCATAATATCTTTTTATAAAAATTATATTTGTAAGTCTTTGATGGGAGGTTTAGAAAGGATTATAAGGGATAATTATATTGATTTTTAAAGAAAACGAATGGATTTGAAAAGATTATTGATTAAAAATAATATAATTATATAAAAAAATATGATATTTATAATTTTCATAATACAATAAATCCAAATAGCAGTTTTCTCCTGTTGCCTCTGACAGGAACAATATTTCCAATAAAAATATAAATTTTGAGTCCAAAACAACTGATGTTGATGTGTCAAATGTAAAGGACTATAGGTAAATCTCCAAGCATATCTAGCTTGCGAGTGAAAATCAAGCACCGACCTTCGTTGGAAACGAGAAGCAAACCAGCTTACCGGGATAGAAGGACGAAAGTGAATGTAGATAGTCCATTGACTAATTTTATTCTGCTTGGATTTTAGGATACACATTCGCATGTATATGTACAACCAAAGCTATAAAATCTCCTCTCTAGCACACAAATCTTAACTCTAAACGGGGTATATGATATATGGACCCCCTAAATGTAATCTTTTTCAAGTTTTTATTTTATCACGTCAATTTTGTAGGTTATTTTCTCCGTCCCTTAATACATGTTATATTTTTAAAAAAAAAATCTTTAACTACATTACATTTTTATTGGATTGGGTTGAGTGGCATTATCATTGCATAATCTTTTTGCAGTCTTTTTTTTTTTGTGTAAAAAATGAAATCATGTTGATTGATTTTAAATCAATATCTGTTTTTCGAGATAGATATAATATATATATATATATATATTTGAATTTGACTAATTATCAAAACCGTGACTATTAATATTAAACTGAATATATTTGTATAAAATAAATATTTTTTATAATATTAATTTTGAATATTATATTCATCTGAGTTATGAAAAAAAACTTATAATACATCGTTTTTATATTTAACTGTTTTGTTATTTCCGTTCGAAAAGTACTTCTATTTCATGATAATTTCATTAGTTCACCAAACAAGTCCTTGGGAGTAAAATTCACAGCTTTGACTTGAACAGTGTGCTGTGTTGGCATTGGAATTGAAAATGGACAGACAGGGTTCCATCATGCAGAGCCGTCAAATTCACAGGGGTACATGTAAATATTTGTTGGGTCCCACCTGCTTAAGCCCACGTTGTGGGTCCCCCTCATAGAAACTCCAGAATTTTTTGTCTTTTCTTTTTAAGCTTTTGCATGCCTTAGAGTCGGTGGCTTCGTTTCATTCCTTTGTGACGGAACCAGTTATCCACAGTTGATCCTAGTCACAAGAAACTTGGTGCAATGTTATGTTATTCTATTCAAATCAATGTTTTTGTCACGTAAAGAAAGAAAGAAGAAAACCGCAAATATTGGGTTGTTATCATAGATGTATATATTTTGAGTTGATTACTATTAATAAATTGCATAATTTATTGATATATATGATACATAATATATATCACAAGTTCGATGTTTATCTGGTGGACAAAGAGATCTACAGGATCGATTCATTCAGGAACATCAAGATCTCACCGTAAGATTCATACCGTCAAATACGCGTCGAAATATGTATCTAGAGAATTGAGATAGTCGACATTGAATGGGATCAGGACGAGGAAGAGCAGGACGAAGACGACGAAAAGCAGAGTACCGCCGCGTGTGCAGACTGGAAATACAGTATCAGAGAAGGCATTGAATCGCATGTGGTTAGACGACGGACGACGACAAAATTAAACAGAGAAGCTTCGATGTGCGGGGAAGAATGAGTAGTCATTGTCAAATGAACCGGGCCGGGCGGGGCGGCCCAGTTCATTGATCCGCGCGCACGTGCCTCCCCTGGCCCATTTCAGATCCCTCCATATCCAAAGCCGAACGTGTACTGTGATTTTGTATTGGATCTTCGTCATCATGTTTCATCATTTCATCATCCCGTGAATTTGTATTCGAAAACAATGAGCTAGCTAGCTCGCTCGCTTGAATGATCATACACGTATGTACTTTTATGTACGATGCAACATGTTCATAACTATAGGCCGTTCATATCTAACTTTGGGTAAATTTGTTTTATTCAATGAATGAATGAACATCATTATTGGTTTCATAGTACTAGTCTAATTATCCAAAACATCTGTACACGATGGCAACATATTTCAATTTGAGCAATGGGTTTCGAAAAGGAAGTCACAGGCTCACACGATAATTAGTATCAGAAATCTCATATAAGCCTAGGGTTACTGCAACTCGTATGTATAATCCGATGGAATAAATCTTCTTAAAAACAACCACATTGTTTGTGAATCAATACGGCAGGTTCGATGATACCATCATAAAAATATTGCATCTCAGCCTAACGAGATTACTTGGGTTGTCAATACGACACGCATTTGATGATATCCTCATAAAATATCGAGTCTCTTATCAGTGTGAATATAAGAAAAACACTGGTCATCGAAGGTTGCAAAAGCAGAATGGGCTGGAAAGGCCTCACCCACAGACCAAAACATAACCAGGAGGGGGAAGTGAGTTAGACTGTTGGAGAGCATGCATTGCAGCATTGGGGTGGCATATACAGCCATCGATCTGTATATATGTATATGATCTATCGATCATGTCGTCCATGTGCATAATCTTCCAGCTAGCTAGAAGCTCCTGATCACCGACAACATCCCGCCACTCCCACGGCCTCGCCATGCATCAGCTGCTTCTTTAATTTACGTCTGTGCATGCGTTGATTTATTCTGTTGTATATACACTTCAATAGATTTGGATTCAATTGTCTTTTAGCCACGTTTTACACTCTATTTCCCAAGTTGTATTGTAAACAAATAATTCCTTCCTTTTAATTTAATTACAACATATACATATTTTATATTATTATATATACACAAATACATATCTTGTTTTCATATCAAATCACGTCTGATCGTTCTGTAATATATATTAGATTGAGCTAAGTAACTTACATAACTATTGATATTTCACGATAAATTTACAAAATTATATTTAATCGTCATTGTATTCGTGTCAAATTTTACATTGACACGCATTCATGTCAAACGGTTACACTTAAATTTGGACGGATGGAGACTTGCCTCATTCCCATTAAAAAAAGCATTATATCATCATTGTATTATTCAACACGTATTTTGATGAGTTTCGTTATTCGTTTTAAAGATGTAAAAAAATTACGAACTGTGTCAAACTTAAAATACATAACTTAAATTATCATTACTGTTTTACGATAATTTTACGTTAAATTATATTTGATCGGATTACGAATGATTCGTAATTTGAATTGTTTTATCGTCGATCTAAATCAACATTATATTTTTTATGAAATTGAAAAAAAATATATATATATATATATATTCAAATAGAGCGTATGAAAGACAACATTGGAAACACAGAAGTCCAGCCCAGCTTTATGTTTATACGAATATTACATCAAGGTGCATATGCCATTGACAGATCTTCATATTTGGAACAGAGCTTGCACAGGGGTCGTCGGGTCGGTCACTTCTATTCGGGCCACTTCTATTCGAGAACAGTGCGGATGGGACTATGCATGCTCGTCCCACCTCACAGTATATAGATCAGAATTCAACCGACAATGAATACTGTTAAAACATGTTTGTGGGTCGTACGGCATTCAGCGATAAATTTTTATCTTTATTTTTACTATTCTATGTTATTATATTTTATTTATATTGTATTACATCTAAAAAAAATAAAAATATTTTATCATATTTTTTTATTTGAAGAGTTATTATTCTTTTTTTTTTTTTCAATTTATAGATTTCAACCCACTTTTTCAAACCAACATCATTATTTTTCTTAATTATATATTTTATTTTTATATTCACATATATATCCTATTATATCTGTGAATATTTTTATATTGGTAGTTTCTTTTTTAAAGTGACTTTTTTAAAAAGCGACTTTACTTTTTAAAAGGGTTAATTATATCTACATATTACCTCACGACGAAGAAAAGTGACTTTACTACCGAAAATGATTAAAATGAAATTGTCGCGAATGATTTTTGTTACACGCGAACCATGCTGTACATGCAGCTATATGCAAGAAAATACTCATTGGGATGCTTTCTCGGTGGGTACATCGGTAGGTATAAGTACATGACAGATATATCTTATCCCCCCTTATTACACTACAAAAAACAACATTAGAACGATTACCATTAATTATACAATCAATAATTAACAACAAATAAAATATAATTAATCACAGAATATTATTAAAGAAAAAAAAATTCCATCGCAAATTAACGACTAAAACGAAAATTTGATCGCAAATTAACAACAGAAACATAAGGTCGATCGATAACCCTAAATTAAACACCAAATTTGCTTCTCTCTTTATCATTTTCCATCCCAAAAAATTTTCTCAAATTATCCAACGAAACTCCACCACCGCCACATCCGTCCGACCGCATCGTCACCTCCTTCGTTCGACCACCGTCACCGTCATCCCTCGTCACGTCCTCCCTGTCCGAACCACCCTTCACATGCGTCGCCTTGTCCCACAGTCGTCGTTTTTGGGAACCACGCGCCGTCACCGCATCATAGCTGAAGCAAGGGCAGGAACCCACTGCAACCCTCGCTATGAGCCATCAACATCGGTAACAATTTATAATTCCAAATACCTGTTTACGTTACAACATTGATACAAAAATAATCCCGACCAAATGTTACAATAAACAAGATAGATATCTGATCTGATATAATATCCAAAAGCAGGTGAGACTATCTATATGAATGCAACCTCACACTATAACCCTTCAGGAACGACCGAAGACATACCTGCAAATGAAACACATAACCCTGAGCAAAAACAACTAATCAACCTAAGATGTATAAATTTCATTTACTGGGGACTCCTAGTAAGGATTATGACAACCGTCGAAAGTCCTTAAAATATATTTATAATATGATAGAAAAATATGTAACTCATCAAACAATATCGTTTTATATTATTTTATATATCTTCGTATCGTTTTTAAGAGTCTTTCTTTTTGCCTTTTCTTATGGGTTCACGAATCGATTCGAAAAATAACTTCAAGTACACGACTGATTCAGAATACATAGATAAAACGTCAATCGTCGACCGCACTACACATGTTTTCACATTTTGTTATCACCCAATCTAATACCTCATATCTTTCATGTGTTGCACCTCTTGCGTCTTTCAATGCGGTTCGAGATAACGCCATTGAGAAGAACCTTCCTACATGACCCTGTCACCAACGATCATAGTGACATTGCATGCATGCATGCAAAGAGGATGAATACGTTGTCCACCGCTCCCTAACTAGTTCTCACCCGTGACGATGGCTCAAAGATTAAACATTGAAGCCCCCTAACTCAAACCAAAGCCACCGAGATTATTCAAGAAAATAACGATTGATCTCTATGGATCCAAGAAGAGACGTCAAGGTCAACTTTCATTATTAAAGAACACAATATGTATTATTTCGATCACTTTTTATTAGTTCATTTCTCATGTATAGTATAACCAAGATTTATATCCCGGTGTCCTTTTTATTTAAGGATTTAATGATCATTTTCATTTATTTTTCCAAGAACGTATTTATATTGCAATGGTGCATATTCTATTCCATTTAATCCCGAATACCCCATATAACACATCAAACATGAAACATATTCATCCTCGATCTCGATCCTACGTCAAGACACGATATAAATATATGTACATATATATATTTATAATTCCGATTCCTTAACATTTTCGTATGTCACAATAGTTAAAGGTTATGCCCATTTGAAGTACATAATAGACACATATTTCCCTACGTACACCGTTACACCGTTACATTCTTAGCTTGTCACACATTGTACACGCCATACACCCTGACACACATTCACAGCCTAACGCACACATAACACTATCATCCATAAATACCCTAATACACACATACACTACACCATGTGCAGCCATCACCATCTTCAACCCTTAAACATATTGTAATATCCTGAAATTTTTTTTATTTTTAAAAAGAAAATATATCTTCGGAAGATATTCTTGAGATGTTTTTCATCGGTTTGATTTGATTTGAGAATCCTGTGAAAGTCTCAACCGTTTTCGTAAATATCTCAACAACTTGCTCAGTCAGAGACATTCACGCAACAACGTGCCCCAAAAACACACGTCACTTTTCTTTGAAGCATTTTCACAAAAAAAAAAGTTGGGTGCACACATCTAAACCGTGCACCATCGCCAACCAAACTGTCGAACCCCGACGTTGCCCTGCCCGCCTGAAGTGCTCCGTTCCCTCGCCTGAAGCCGCCTGAACCGGTTGTGGTGTCGAGTGAGAGATAGGAAATTGAAGAAAAAAGGAGGCAGAGGAAGGGACTGGTGCCGACTCTTTGCTTCCACTTTGATGCTCTCTTTTTAACAAATAGAAAGGAGTTATCAGAATTCTTTGGATTCATCTATATGACTTGAATTTTCATCTGATGCAATATGGATGTAGCGGACGCGACAAAGTTGGTTTTGACTAGAACCAAATCGATAGAATCGGAAATGGCGTCGAAGATCCTGGCGTACTTGCTCTTGCAAGACAATTCGGAGGAGCAAATGATTAGGTCGTCTCATGGTCCAGACAAGTTCATAGAAGATGTTGTACAGGAGGTCAAGCAGCGTTTAGAATCGTCCAAAGGATCCTCTCTTCACTCCGATGTGCCATTTGGTTATCTCCTTTATCGCCTACGTTACATCAACTAGTAACGTTTGATGCATCCCCTTCGGCCTTACGATTACCACCTGCACATAGTTGGGATCTTCGGGTTCCAAATGAGCCTGTGCTCAATTCTGAATTTGCCCCGATGGGTAATCCTGTAGAAGATTTTCGGCTTAGGAGCTGTCGTCGATTGGTTGCCATCTTTTCCGAAGTTCCAGCCAAGATATGCCACTATTACTTCAAGGACAACTGTAAACATGGAGGCAGTTGCAAGTACTTACACGGGCACCCAGTCATCAATCATTTATCGTAACCTATAAGCTGAATATATTGGTATGCACTCCTGACTGGCTACTTCAGCATATGGATGAGACTCCAAATTTTGATTGTTCACAGCTTCAGGTTTTGGTTCTGGACGAGGCAGACCGTGTTATGGATAATGAGTTCAAGACTGTAGTGAATGCTACCATATCCCAGTTGACTACTCATAGACAAACCTTGCTAGTTTTGGCCACACAGATGAAGTCTGTCAAGGATCTTGCTAGATTCAGTTTGAAGGATCTTGAGTACCTTAGTGCGTTGGGAAAATGCATAAATGTGGTTGCAGAGAACAGTCCTCATATGCCAGTACGTGATTCTAAGCTTACACGATTGCTTAAGGATTCATTTGAAGGTACGAACGTTACGA